>JAYMTP010006593.1:0-11919 GCA_036897365.1 Geranium brycei | reverse complement strand
TTGTCTGAGTGTAAATTTGTATATATTTTGGTTGAGGATTTTGTTTTTATATTTGAAGTCAAATCTCTCTGCCCAAAAGACAAAAAACTCCTCGCTAGTGTTATTTTTGTGCATTAACTCCTCTATTTTTGTTAAAAGTAATTATTTTAAAATGTTTATTTTAAAAAAATTCTACCCAACTCCTCCCAATTTTTTTAAAACCCACCACCTCTCCATAGGAGGTGTGAGTCTGTGACCCTTACAGTGTCCCCATCCAAACTTTAAACTCTTCTATTTATTTTACATACAACCATAAATAACTTCACAAGAGAAATTTAGATGGAAACATAGCTTCTAAAAATTATTGATAACTTGTAAGTTTTCCATTAAAATTTAGATATTAAATTCATCTTTGTACATGATAAGGTTACAAAGATAAATTATATTGCATTTTTAATTAAAAAATTCAATAAACAGGTCGCATAAAACTTTAATTGTTTACGCTCTACAACTCCACCGAACATAAATACCTTCGACTGCAATCAATATATCTTCTTAGAGTCTCCTTTCCAAAATTCAATTGTAATCAACTCATCAAAATAAATAGCATATTTAGTTGCATTGACGACGCATCGACCGGACAAAATTTTCTCCAATCTCTCTTTGATGTTGATAATTAAAAAAATGTATTAAAATTTTCTTGTGATTTACATAATGTGTAGTTGCGACTTGAAGGGCTCATAACAGCCATGCACCACCAGAAAAGAGGGAGCATGTGGACAAAACAGCCATCCATGTCTTTATGTATTTGTTGTTTACATTACAGATGCACCATATGCTATCACCTTACCTTCATTGCTTTGAATATACTCTTTATTCTATCTTATAATATTGCTATTTTGTATTTGAATTGAAGCATTGTTCAGCAAGCTACATGAAGGCAATCAATTATTATAATTCAAGGTTCTATTATGTTCATAATCTGATTCCAATCCTAATTATATGCAAGTTACAAAACTTTTACACAAGGTAACATGTAACCGACAAATTAAATTCTTTTGAGATCATAAGTTATAACTGAGTAACTAAATTTTATAATAGTTAAAATATCATATGCTATCGATAGTCTAATATTTATGCGTATGAAATTAATTATCGAAACAATATTTGTGACTCTAAGAGATGGTGCATAAACCAACTTGAGCGTGGTCTAGTGGTTGACACTGCTCGTTTCTTGGCTTCAGATTATGGTTCGAGACTCAGCACTGTATTTGAGTGAGATGGATTTAAAGGTAGTTAGGGAAAACGATATAATATTAAAAATAAGAGAGGGTGGATAAAAAGAAAGATGATATGATTTGTATTGTTTATAATTTTAATCATTATTTAAAGAGAAAATTGCAAAGGTATTGTATGCCATTTTGTAAAAATGTGTTATTATTTGTTAATGGGAATACAGTGTCCTATTATTTCAGTTTTCTTATAACATATGTATTTTTTTATAAAATAAGAAAATTCTCATGAATTTAAGAATGATTTTTTATGACATAATTATAAAATTTAATTGATTAAAAATTATATTATAAATTTCGATTACGTTGGAAGATAAAAATAGAAAAACATTTAATTAAAAAATAATAATTCTCAAAGACATTAACTCTTAAAACTATTTTCTCTAAAAAACAAAAAAAAACTCTTAAACTATAATTGACAACAACCGTCAGATCGCAAACCAACTCTGATCAACATTCCCAATCTGGACGGTCAGCATTGTCTCTCCTTCGAGGAGAGAGAAAAAGCAGAGCCAACGAAGAAAGGAACCTCTTTTGGTTTCGGCTTCGCTGGGCTGTTTGGTTCCTCGGAAAATCCCATTTTCCTTTTCCTTTTCCTTTTCTCTTTCTCTCACAAAATTTTCTGGGCGACAGTAGCTAAAACAGGAAAGTAAAGAATATTCGGAAAGAAGGAGCTAATTAGGAGACGGAAAATAAGTGAGGAGCAGAGAAAAGTCGAGATCGTCCCTTCCCTTCCCAGATCGATCGTCCCAATATTCTGGATTTGATCGAGAATTCGATTTTTCAATTTATGGGTATTCGATTTTAGTGGGTGAATTTTGGTGGGTCGATGGATTTGGAGAGCATCGAGTGTGTCTCTTCTGTGGAGGGTCTCGATGAGGACGAGATCCACCACCAAAATCTGCATCCCCATTCCTATCACCAGTTCAAGCCTCACAATGGAGGTAGCAACTACACCATCAACAGTGTTTCCGGAACTAATCGTATCACTCCGGCGACGAGCGTCCACGAGTTGCTCGAATGCCCAGTCTGCACCAATTCCATGTACCCTCCAATCCATCAGGTCCAATTTCTTAGTTTCATTCAATTGTTAGTTTAGATTTTTTTTGTTTCATTAATTTGTGGTGTTTTGTTGTATTTGAAGGAATCATCATCTTCAATTTTGGATTTTAAAGTTTTGTGGAATTTGATGCTTTTGATTGTGGTGTGGGTTTGAGTGGAAGTGCAGGCTTGCATTGGATGAATTGGGATTTTGATGCTTTTTGATTGCTATGGTTTTGGGTTTATGAGCATGTGGGTTTGACTGGATTGAGCAATTTGAGTAATAAAAAAATTTCATGGTTTCGGAAGATATAGTGTGTTTGGAATCATTGGTTGCTGAATTTTTCAGGCAGGCAATGAGGCAAATTCGTTGTGTTGAAAATAGTTTCTTTTAAGTCTAAAATTTGCATGTAACGGTTTGAATGTAGGATGTTTGGCCATCAGTTGATGAGTTTACTTAGTTGTGGAAGAGCAGTTCTGCGAACAAGGTTTAGATCAATATTATTATTCTAGAGATAGAAGTTAAAGTTTCAGATTCTTTTAATGGAATAACTACATAATAGTCGTGAACCTTGGCTATTTTATGCTAAGTCATCTTGTTGAAATATCCCATTTTACTGATGCTGTCAGATTTGTTAGTTAGGTCTAACTATCTAAGTACACTGTTAGTGCAATAGTGTAAGCAGTGTAGAAAAAAAATTATTTTTACCTTAGTTTTTCTCGTGATGCTTATACCAGGAAGATGTTTCCATAATCTTTAGAACATTAATATCAGATTTATTTTAAGTACAATACACATGGATGCGAATTACTTAGTAGGAGCATAATCAATGATAGATTTGGGAATTTTTCTCTCTAATATTTTTAAATAGTAGGAATAAGGGGATTTTGTTCAAATTCTTCTAGGAGGAAATTCATAAAGAATGATTGTGTCTAACTTATCTTCAGATATCCTTCCGATCTGTTGGAATGCCAGATAAATTTATGCTTTTTCTATCACAAATAAAAGGCACCTTATCCTCTTGTAAAGTTGTCTTTTATAGTCAAAACTTTGATGCAGGGATTATACAGTGTCATAGCCGAGGGTGTACAAATGTAGACTGTACTTTGTCTGGATTATGGAAACGTGGTTTTTGAATATCTATTTCCTCTATTTACATGAGCATTGTGTCCTGTTGACCAATGCATAATAGTTGTTTGAGTATACGAGGGTTAATGTTTGGTTAGTGGCCCATTAAAATTGTTAGATTTACTTTAATCTTGTTGCGTTTGAAAAATGGATGTGAGAAATCGTTTCTTAAATTTTAAACTTTATGTCAATACTTTGCTGCTTGCATTTTAGTCAGATTCATTTCTCTTGCGAAGTTCTCTCCTTTGTCTTTGACCTGCATCATATCACGTGTTTATTGTGGATCATTCATTTTGAAGGAAATTAATAACTTATGATAGGTAGTTTGGGCTTGAAAAAACCCGTATTGGGTACGATCTGGTCTTGTACAACATCCTCTTAGTTTTAACAATTTGAAATCTCTTACAGTGCCACAACGGACACACACTTTGTTCCACCTGCAAAACACGGGTACAGAATAGGTGCCCCACTTGCAGACAGGAGCTCGGAGACATTAGGTGTTTAGCGCTGGAGAAAGTGGCTGAATCACTCGAATTACCCTGCAAGCATTACTCCTTGGGATGTCCTGAGATATTTCCGTATTATAGCAAACTGAAGCATGAGGCGCAATGCAACTTCAGACCATACACTTGTCCGTATGCTGGATCAGAATGTGCTGCTACTGGTGATATCCCTCTCCTGGTTGCCCATCTGAGGGACGACCACAAAGTGGACATGCACACTGGTTGCACGTTCAACCACCGTTACGTCAAGTCTAATCCTCGTGAAGTAGAGAATGCCACCTGGATGCTCACAGTAAGTGCCATTAATTTACCTTTGGTCGTTCCAAATATATTCTCAATTTTATTTTTTAAGTGTTTTATAAACCGATAACCTTGTACAATTAAAAGCTTTCTTACCTGTTAAATGGCTCTCTAATGGTGACGGTGATAGTTTCTCCTTTGCTTACCTCTCCTTTTGTAAGTATGCATGAGATCCGTATTACGGTTACTTCGCTTAAGTGTCAGGGTTCCAATCTAGTGATATTGTTGATCCCAAAAATCCATTGATATCGTAACCGTTTCAATGATTTTGAATTTATACCTTGGCTCAAATGGGAAATGAACAGCTAAGCAGAGATGAAATTGGTCTTTGGCTTGTAGCAGAAAAGTCAGTGTTCTAACAATCCCAGACTTGTCAGATTAGTCCCCAATTATTCCTCTGTTAATCCCCGATTAATCCTTTATTCCGATTAGTACCTAAAAGGCCCTCTCCGCCCGACTAGGGCCTAGCGTTTTTTAGAACACTAGGAAAATATATATTACCAGTGTTAAAATGCCACCTGTAATACACATGGCCGATATCCGCCTCATCATTTTAACCATGTTTCTTACGTTTATTCATCTCGAGACTTTGAAAACCTAAATTTAGTAGTTTTGAAGTACACTGTTTAACAAGCAACCTCCTTGGTCTCAACTTGATATTATATTACCTGAACTGTGATGCCTGCTTGCTTTTCACTTCAGGTGTTCCATTGTTTTGGCCAATACTTCTGCCTTCACTTTGAAGCCTTCCAGCTCGGAGGGGCTCCTGTTTACATGGCGTTCCTCCGTTTCATGGGCGATGAAAGTGAGGCTCAGAACTATAGCTACAGCCTAGAGGTAGGAGGGAACGGGAGGAAACTGATATGGGAGGGGACGCCGAGAAGCATCAGGGACAGCCATAGGAAGGTGAGGGATAGCCACGACGGGCTCATCATCCAAAGAAACATGGCGCTATTCTTCTCCGGCGGGGACAGGAAGGAGCTGAAGCTGAGAGTCACAGGGAGGGGGTGGAAAGAACAACAGAATGCAGAAGCAGGGGGGTGCATACCAAACCTCTGCACCTAAAAGCCACTCACTACTTTTATATACGCCGCATTCTCACTTCATATCATAAGGTCTGAAAGTTTCATAAATCAACATTTGATTGTAATTTTATGGTGTTTAAGATGCAATGCAAGTAAAGTGAGACACTGATTACAATATGTGAGTTTTGTTGCATGTGATGGTTGATATAGAAACATGTGAAATTACAGTGTAGGTCATATGAATTTGAACATTCCTAGCATTCTCTTTCCTTGTAAGTATGCATGAAAACACATATGTTTGGGGCGTGTAAATACGACCTCTGATTATTACATTATTTTGAAAATAAAAATTAGAAAACTATACTTCAATCAAATTTATAAAGAACATATATAAACCCCTCCCCACCCACTTTTGGACTCGGATCAACCCTAAAACCCGCCTATTACATATAAGTTACAACCCTTTCCATATCAGGTCTAAACCGACAGCCCGGCCAAGAAGGCGACCCCGGTGGACGGCAGCCACGATGACCCATAGATAAACTGCGCCACCGTGAACTTGCTGGCCTCCACCGTGGACGTGATCACCCGATACCCGGGCCAGTTGACCCGCTGACCCACCGCCCCGCCCGGCCCGTAGTTCATGTACTCCCCGTAGTACAAAGTGTCCAGAGCAAACGCAGCGTTCCACTCCAGCCACCCCCTCGGGTGCACGTGGTCGCCCATGTACGACAGCATGTACACCGTCCGCGAGTACATCTTCCACGGACGGCCCAGATACGTCGGGAAGCTCCCCTTGGACGCCTCGAGGTCCGACGTGGCCAGGATCCGGCACTTGTGGATCGAAATGCCCGTGTTCTGGTTCGGGTCCTTCCGGTTCTGGGCCGTGATGGTGTTCTTCTGGAGGTCCATGGGCTTTCGGGCGTAGATGCTGCAGCTCTGGAGGACCACGGCCGCGTTCCCGAATATGAAATCGACGGTGCCATAAACGTCGCATTCGCGGAAGAATTGTCGGTTGGAGTGCACGTAGAGAGTGTCCTGGTAACCGATGATGCTGCACCGGTACACCACCGCGTGGTCCGCCCCCACGCGGAGAGCCACCGCCTGGTGCTTCCCCGGACCGGCGTAGTTCTCGAATGTCATGTCCCGTGCGATAAAACCCGCTCCGGTCGCCGCTGTCCAACGATTAAAAAAATTTCATATTTTCCAATTTATAATATACAAAAATAATAATTAAGACAATGGAATGACTAAAATAAAACTTATATGTACTAAAATGAAAATAGTTACTAGATAAGTATTGAAGTGACATTTTTCCAATATAATAAATAGCATGAAAGAATATTTTTTAGGGTGTTAATGAACTGTCATCACTCATAATGACCAATGCTATTTTCATGCCAACCATCATTTATTTGATTCTTTTTTCTTCTAAGTTTGGTACCACCTACTTAATTAAAATAAATACCCCATTTTAATATATGAATTCTTCAAGTTGATAGACTCAAACACATTTAATTGATCTCATTATATAATTAAAAAAAATCTTATTAGTTATTAGTTATTATGATTTTTTCTTTTTCATCTAATATATTTCTATGGGATAATTTCATTTATTTACCCTTATAAAATATGCCAAATTCTCACTTAGATTCCTTAAAAAATAAATGCTGTGAGTCCCTTTAAGTTCAAGTAATCAACTCCATTAACTTTTTTTTAAAATTACAAAAATACTCTTGTATTTCAAAGATTAAATATATTTATAAAGCATAATTTAAAAAAAAACAAGTTGAAAAATGTTTCTTTTACAAAGGGGTATTTTTGGCATTTTCAACAAAATTAACAGAGTGCGGGAGTATGTTACTTGAGACGTTTGATAATTTTAGGGATCTCACAAATCGCGTCCATCTTTCTAAAAATTTAAATTTCACATATTTTAAAAGAGGTAAGTGAAATTATCCTTATTTTTATTCTTATATACTTACATGCAAAAGAGAGAGTCAACAAACCGACAAAAAATCAAGTATTTTTGCTTGTACACTTCAACTTCTTACCACAAGAAAAAATAACCTTAACAGCTGTACATGACAATGTTTAATTAAGTGGAGAAGAAAAGTACAAGGAAAGGGACTTATGAGGAAGAAAAACATGTTTCAGAGACAAAATACGATCATATACAGAGCAACATGGCAGAGACGGTCAGTGAAAAACAAGCACTGCTTCATGTCGGTAAGTGTTTACTAGAAATCAATATATTCTTCAAAACAGAAGCTAAAATGGAATAAAAAGATCGCATACCGAAGCTCGCTGTGTGAAATGTGGTCATCTTGTCATATACGCTTTTACCGCCCGTAATTACCGTTTTGCCCTTCCCGTCCCCAATGAACATCAGGTTCGTTTTCTTCCTCCCCACTTTCAGTATCGCCTCCTCGTACCTGAAATATCGAAATAATTATAATTATAATTAAATTAATTGATTGATTTATAACAATAATAATTAATATATTATTATTATTATTACGGATGTGTTTCACAATCATTTGTCCTTTTCGGATTAGAAAACCGGTTGGACATTGAAAGTGATGAAAAATTAAATAAAGCAAGCGAATGATACGTATATACATGTGAAATTACCTTCCTGCCCTGACGTAGATGATGATTCGGCGGCTGCTGTGCTCCGGAGCTTTCTTGATCGCCTCCGCGATCGTCCTGACGGTGCCGTTACCACCCTTGGACACCACGATATCGGCCTGGATCGCCGATATCGGCATGTCCAGCAACCTCCTCTCCCTCCTCCTCAGCCATTTCGGAAACTCCTGCGTTTCGGCTGCCGCCATCAGCCTCCGCCGGTTCTGTATCGGCACGCCGGCGAAATCGTCGCCGTCGCCGGCCGAAAATATCGCCAGGCAGTTACTGATCAGCTCCGACAAGTCCTTCAGCCTGTCGGTCACCTGATCCTTCACGCTCCCGGTCACGTCCGAGAATCCCTCAGTACACGTGTCCTGATTCGTCAGGGCCGCGCTCAGCCACGTCCTCACGTCCTGGTTCGACCCGCCCCCTGCCCCGCTCGCCCCTGCAAATTCACAATTTAATTTCATTATTTAAACTGATGAACGAATTTACATTTCTTACCAAAATTAATTGAATTTACCGCTTGAACTGAAAATTTAAATTAAATTTGTCATAAGAATAGCAACTTAAAAGATAAAGCTGTGGGAGCGGAATTATATTATTTAAGCTGGTGAATGAATTCACGTTTTTTTATCTAGATGTGCACAATGTAACAAAATTAATGAAATTTACCGTCGGGGTTGGGATTGACGGAGAGGAGGGAGCGGGAGAGGGCGTCGACGGAGTCGTCGAGGAGCTCGAGGCAGGAGTCGAAGGCGGAGCGGGCGCTCGGGTCCATGGGGAGTCCGGAGATGTCGGAGGCGGAGTACAGTGCTCTGCTAAGGTGCTGCAGCGTCATGTTGAAGGAAATGTGGACGAGGTCGCGCTCGCTCGCGCCGGCCGACCCAGGAAATTCCAGCAGTGAGTTCACGCACAGGTCCGGGTACCGGGTCAGCCCGCAGGCCTTCGATATCGCCTGGGTCGGCTTCCGGTGCACGGCCGGGTCGGACCCGGCCCTCCTCATGCCCAGAATGACCACGGCCGACACCGCCGAGCAGACGATCAGAGTCACGGCGAGGACGGACAGGAGGACGATCCTCCTCCTGCCGCCGCCGGGTTCGAGCCTTCCGTAGCTCATGTGCTTGATTCTTGGTGGGTAGTGAGAGAGTGAGAAAGTTATAAAAAATGTTAGTTTTAGAGAGAGAGAAGTGTTGTGGTGGAGTGGAGTGACATATATAAGATAAAGAAAAGGAACAATAACATATTAATATTAATACACTCAATTACTCAAATATGTAATACGTAAAAGAGAGCGAGAAAGGGTTGGGTTGGTGTGAGGTCAGTGTCTGAGGAATGAGCACAGCTGGCTTCTACATTGAAATGGGCGAGAGTGAGAGAGACCACTGGTTTTGCTCACCATTCTATTCTAAAATTCTCAATCTCGTGTGTTTTTGGCTGTTGAATTTGACTACAAGTTGTGTGAAGATAAATCACATAGCTGGGTGGGCCCATTGCAGTGTGAGTTGACTTCACTAGCAAGCCTTTAGTATTTGTTCCTTAGGAGAATCAATAATTTTGAGTGCGCTCAATTTTATGCGACCAAAATTAACCAAGTAATAAGTTGAAATCGCCTAATCTCAACTTTAGAGATATATTTAGGCGAATAACGACAGTCGCACTTTTTAATGAGGGAGGGACCAAAACTGCGACGGACTTACATGTCCATCGTCACCAAACAAAATTGTTCAACCACCAATCTTTGTTTACGAAAAAACCCACTTGCTGCAACCTTCTTAAATTCTTGTAGTTGTAGTGGGACATGAACAAATTTAATGTATTTTGAAAAATAGATTAATGTGATTATGTTTTAAATTTGGGGTAGGTGGAGTTTTGGAACCGGACCGAACTCGACTTTAAGGTTTTCTAATTAGTGGAACCATACATGGAATCGATATTATATAAGAAAACAGTTTGGTTATGACCGGGTTTTCTGGTTCGATTCCCGTAACTGCCCGGTTAAAACTGGTTGATTTTATATTTTTAATTTATGCTCGAATTATAGACTGAATTAGACAAACTCGAATATGATTTATAATCAAAACATTAAATTTGCAGTTATAAAAACACTAATGAAAACTAAATGTTAATATGTAAATATTAGAACTCAATCAAAATATAAAATTTCAATCAAATTAACGATAAGTAATAAATGTGGGTGAACGAAACCAGACGTGGGCATGTGATGCGAACTGGTCCGTTTTTTTTTGATTAATTGATGATTTTGAATCTTGAGAATCATAATCAAATCGAAATTAAATGATTCTCTCAAATTCAAAACTAAAATTAAACCATCCATCAATTTTTTGATTTTTTGATTCTAAATCTAATTTGACTCTCGGTTCGATATCAATTCTGGTCTAAATTGCTCACTCATGTTCTAAACTAAGCACCTTCTTTCCAATAATTTATACTTTATGATGGGCAGTAAAATTAAACAAATGTTATCTCTAAACTTAATTTATCTCGACTAATCACATACATTAGAACAAACCACAACAATTAATTTTGACAGTAGAAGTACCATAAAGAACAATTATTACAGCCAAGAATCACCTCTTTTGGATTTGTACTTGTACTCCCTCAGTTCCGACAATCCCATTGCCCGAGGAGCAATTAAACAAGGCATAAGTGGAGTGGCCTTTGGTGGTAAGAGAATAAATAACATATTATTTATATGATACAAGAAAAAGGAAAAAGCAGTGTAGCATTCTTTGAGATCATACACAAAAAATTATCTTGTTCTTTATGGTACGTACATACCTTACCAATGAAGAAAGTAAAACAATAGTATAAAAATGTCGAGCACATAGAGACCTTCTTATATACCTAGTTTAACACACTCATATAATCAAGAAGCGCCACATGTCTCTCTAGCTTTGTTTTAGACCAATTATATTTGTTAAATGTTTAGATACTGAATTTCATCCCTTTTTTTTCTTGAAAAACCAAGAAAAATTAAGCACTAGTTACATCAACAACGGCTAAACAATACAGATTAGGGAGGATAGGGCCGCTCCCTAATACCTAATTAGACCCAGAAAAGGTAGCTCTAACAAGAAAGTGAGCCAATTCATTGTTTCATGAGACACTTTCACATTCGAAAGTTGATTTAAAAAAAACGACAATCATAAATAATCAAGATTATGGAAATCGGATCACGGAAATATATCATCTAGCTGATAAAATGAGAGATTTGGCAAACTCAAAGAGATTGTAAAAAAATCGCAGCAAACGCGTTTTGTAATAAATAAATGATTATATGTATCTCATATTTATTATTCATTAAAAAAAAGAATGATATTTAACCATTTTTTTATTTCAAACTTGTCAATAAACTCGAAGTTCAAACGTAAAACTAAAATAGGGGTTTGACATTTTATTTGTTGTTCATTAACCCAAATTTTAAACCGGAATTAATAAAATGGTCCGAATTAGATCAGACAATACCGAAATTAATTGATTTAAATTGGAGAAAACCATAATTAACTGCTTTGGACCGAATTAGACTGGAATCAATTTAAATTTTGTTGGGTTAACCGGTTTTACTGGTATTTTCACCAATATCAGCTGTTTCGTCTCGAAAAACTTGTAAAAACCGATATATCTTGCCAGTATATTGACCGATCGAAGAAATATCCATAACACTGTACATAATATATTATCGAATAGCCAGATAATTCTACAAAATAGCTAGCGCCACGATTATCGAATCAGATTCTTTCTCAACAATGCATAATTATTTACTCCGTGGAGAAAAAGAGGGTCATAATTACAAATAATAATGGCGAAAAATGATATATCTTCTATTTTATAATTATTATTTTTATTTATAAAAATTTTTCCATTACTAAAATACATATAATTTAAATTTAAATTTTTTTATCACCCACTTCTGATCATTACCCCAATTCTTTTTTATAATTTTTTGAGAAACCTATACTACCCAAACCCAAAGCCCACCCAACAAACTCAGCCTAACC
>JAYMTP010006592.1:0-11919 GCA_036897365.1 Geranium brycei | reverse complement strand
ACAATCGTCAGGGTACTAAAAAAGAGAGAAAAATAGTTAGGGTATGAAAATGTCATTTCGCTATAGTTAGGTGTAACAAAGTGTCATTATCGCTAAGTTAATTTATCGTAGGGTTAAATTTTCACACACACACATATATAATCATAATTAAAGATAATTTTTTAAATGTAATATATTATATTTATATATGTAAAGATGCACTTCACTACAAATGTGAAGAAAATGTATCATTGGCCCATAAAAAACGCCAACAATTTTCAAATAATTGAATTAACAATGTCTACAGAAAGGGCATTCTAGGTGAATTAACACAATTAGAGAACGTGAGAGAAAAGTCGTTGTCAACGATTACAAGGCGGACGATTACAAGGCGGCTGGTGTTTGGGATTGTTGCGGGCCTTATAGAACGAGCATTACCTGTGAACACCTACGTGAATGTAAATACTGACATTCCAAAAGTTATGAAAGTTCGAAACTAAAATAAGAACAAAATGGTTATCTGATACTGACATGCATTTTATATTATATAATAAAAAAACTTTCATTTCAAACCAAACAGAAAAATACGATGATTTGCAGGAGTCTACTCAACTATTCGATAACATTCCGGAAAACCCATATTTAATAGCAGAAAATGAAAATGGGAGCAGAGATGATGACACGAAGCAAGAGGTTAAAAGCAAGAAGTCAAAATCAAGGTTAAGGCCATAACCATAATGCTGATGGCTGATGTCTACTTGCGAGGACAAGAAGGCAATGATGTTGATCAAATAAATATTACTTGTCTTCACTCACACAACACAACATTAGAGCATCTTCTTCAATAGGACATTAATAATGATCCATTTTCTTCTAATGACATCACAGCCTTGAAAGAGAAGGTTAATCTTCTAGCGATGGAAAGGGAAATAATGAGCAAAACTAGTACAAACCTATTCCATTATAGTTTCTCCTCTTCATAAATGAAAATGATGATGTCCAAAAAATCTATTTTATTCATAAACAAATGAATCATTGGAAAAGTCAAAAAAATGAAAACAAAACCAATGTTCTTTGTCATAAACATGAGCAACCCTGTACAAGAAATGATTCATTCAAGCATTTCAAAATTTGCTTCTTCTTCAAACCCAACCAAATGAATATATTAATATAGTCTTATTCTGGTTTGAATTGATTCCCGGCACATGGGGCATGATCCGAGGTCCTCTCCACAATCACAACATGTCTGTAGTGTACAAAAACAACAACACCAATAAATATATCAGACAGAACAAGAAATCCTCATCAAAATCAGAATTACATAAAACACTTTTTACTTGATGCCCACAACCAAAGGCCATGTTCTTCGACTTTGTAAGACAAATCGGGCAAACCTAGTGCAGAACAACTTAGATTAGCTTAACCATGTAATATCCTGGAAAAATTGTAAAAATGTGTCCTATAATATGACAGTTTTGCAAAAGGGTGTTGTGTTATTTGTTAGTGGCAAAAATGTGTTGCGTTGTTCGCATAATGTGTGTAATTTTTATGAAAATGACGAAATTGCCTCTGAAATTAAGAATTAAAACTTTCATAACATAATTTTTAAAAATAATTTTAATTTAAACATAATTTAAGTAAAAAAAATTAAATTACAAGTTTAAAAAAAATTAAATTATAATATTTGATCATACAAATTTTAGTTAAAAGATAAAAACATTTAAAATATTGATTTTTTATATAAAAAAAGCAACTTTTAATTTTAGGGATAATTTCATCATTTTTATAAAAATACACACATTTTGAAAAAAATGCAAACATGGTAAAATTTTGTCATTAACAAACAAAAGAGCACCCTTTTGCAGAAATGTCATATTATAGGGCACATTTTTGCAGTTTTCCCTAATATCTATTGATTGTAAAAAAAATAGTTTGCAGGACAGACCTGATTATCATAAGAAGAGGAAGGTACATTTACCGCCGGTTCGTATACTTCGGGGTAAGTAGGAGCTCTCTGCTGAAAACTGGTTGCGCGGGAAGGAGGTTTAGACCGGCTGTTGAATGAAGCAGCGCCGTAAATAGGCGGGGGAAGCGCAACCCTTTCTGGAGCATTTCCCGTTTGGCCACTGCACAAACTCAACTTCATAACTAAAAACAGAAAGAGAACAACATAGTATATTAATATCGAGAATGGGTTGCTATTTGTTACCCTAACAGGCCAAGCTCAAGGGTAGCTTTATACTGAGACGGTATTTCCATCAACGCTGCAAGAGCAAATTCAGTCTGTTTCCTGCTCGGGTCGATATTCTTTGACATTATTTCTGTAAAGTTTACAAACTACCAACACAAACAAACACAACCATACTTTTAGTGATGAAAACCACAACTTTATTTCATATATCGAAATAAGATTGAGACAGGGTATTTCCTTACCTGAAAATTATCAAATGCCCGGGCCGGGATATTATCATCAAACTGTCTCATCATATCCCAAGGACCGTCTCCTACTCCCACCAGAATTATAGACAAGGGATATGCACTGCATATTCATACAAACATATAAGAATGTGGATCGACAGAGCCCGATGAAAGCATCAAATAAATAAATTATATACCTTGCTCTCACAATAGCATTGATTGTCTTTTGCTCTTGTGGGCTCAGCTGTCCATTTTGTGTATCAACACTTCTCGTCACCTGATACCATTAGTTTAATATAGTAATAAATGAAATTCTGCAGATTTTATAGTTCTCGTATATAATTTATTTCAAAATTAAAGTACTTCAAATAAATTACCTGGCCATCAGCAATGATCAGCAGAACATGATACTGGCCGCCACTTTCCTCAACAATAGTCATGCCCATTTCAATTATGGGTGCAAAAGACGTCGGTCCTGACATCAGAAATAAAAAACCATTGACTTTTTAAACCTTAATAGTCTAATGCATGAAAGACATGTTAACGGAATATAGACTCAATCAACCTGCAAGTCGGAGGTTTGGAACAATCTTCCTGTACTGTCTCAACACTTCCTCGAATCCGTTACAGAGTTCCTCATTCGGATAAAAACTGAATACATCTTGGTCGTGTGTTGAGGCTGCATTCGTGTCAAGAGAAAACAAATATTCAATATCGATATTATACTTATACATGTTTGTCAAGACAACAGTTTAGAATCAAGTTACCATCTCCGAATCCAAAACAAGGAATTAAGTTATCCTCGTCAAAACTGGACAATGTCTTCCCAATAATGGATATGGCTTGTTCATACGGGTTTTGAGTATTCCCAATGTGATGCAAACTTCGCCTGTTATATGATCTTGCACCTAATTAATTATCAGAGGAAGTCAAGCACACAGTGACACAAAAGCGATTACAGATTTTAAAACACAAAGATAAAAGTGAAACCTGTCCACTCGTTGCTCTTTGTGAAGTCGATGCCAACAATGAGATTCGAAGACTCCAGGCCAGCATGTGCGAGAGCAGTAGTAACCTATGGTCAGTCAATGTTAATGAAAATGGTGATAAATTTATTTCTGTCAGCAATCAGCTCGTGAATAACAATCCCTTATGGAAGGACATAGGCTAATCAAAATGTATCTATCTCAATCAATAAAACCACCCGAAAAGAAGCAAGACAATTCCATGTCAGGTCAAGAAGTACCATGTCATAAAGATTATCCATTTTTCAAAATCATTATGGTGAAGTAGTTGCCAAACACTTAACTACTCCAAAGAAAGCATTTTCAACTGAATTTCTATCTTTTAAAGATAAAATACAGTATGAGAATAGAGCAAATCCCGAATAAATGTCATAAGTACTGACCTGATCCAAGGTTTTGTAATTATCAGCTATCCTCGAATACTTGCTATCCAGTTTCCGCTGTGGCTGTGGTGTATAAGACCCGTAATTATTATAAGAGGCCGAAGGAGCTGGTGCCAGGTGATGTTGAGGGGTATAGTATCCATTAGGCTGCGGGTGAGGCGAAGAACTATACTGACTGCTCCATGAAGGAGATAAATGTCTCCTCTTCGAACTTTTGCCTCCCATTCCAAAAAAAATAACAATCCACAACACTCCTTATGGATATATCCAACCAAAAATTTGACAAATCAACTCCAACCTGTTCCTAATTTCTATATCTTCTCCACCTGCAAATGGGCAAAGAAGATTTCTGCAGAAGACCACGGGATAAAACTGAAATCAGAAAAGGGATTTGAATATATACAAAAATAGCACGATAATTCCACACCAGAAATGAAGGGAAGTTGCTTGGAATTGCAAAAAATTGAAAAGTTTGACAATCCATCGTTAAATAGGGGTTGAAACAATTGCAAGAAAACACAGAACGATTCTTGGTTGAAAAGTTTGCGATAATGAAAGTACAATCACAAAAAAGCGACTAGTTGCTAAAGACTTGTTCAAGAGACCAAGACAATAGAGAAGCATTTACTTCTGCATCAACCATACCTGTAAAAATCTTGAAAAATATCACAAAAGGTTCAAGAAACTCAACGGCAGAGCCACACAGCCTCAATCAGTTTCAACAATGAAAGAAATGTGAACTCAATCTAATTTCTAAGGCATAATCATCATATAACAGATAATAATCTAGAAACATGTGCCTTAACGTACAAGAAACTGATTACCCTTGAAAGAGGATAGTCAACCACAACACCTAATTTTCTGCCCAATTCCACAAATACCCTATAAATAAGCAAATACTTAATAACAATACATAATGAAATCAGAAGCAAACAATAAATTATACCAACAAATTGCTAAAATAGACAAAATAATTGTCAACAAAGCAATCAATTATCTTATTCTTATCTAAAACTGCAACTAGTCCTATACAAAATTGAAACAATCAATTATAATCATCCTAGGGTTCTGTGGGTATTATTTAAATCAGAAAATGGAATTAAAAAACCGATTAATTAAGGAAAAAAAGGGTGCGATTACCAGGTAGCACCGTCCACTGGAGTTGGGCTCACCCACTATTGACCCACCATTGTTGATCCTGAGAAAAACCCAGAAGAATGGTTTCAGAAGCTAATTTTGATTTTTGAGTGAGAGAATGTTATTTTCACGACTCTTGCTCAATTGGGTCTTCTTAAAATAACAATTGGTTTTGAGTGATTGATTGAGTAATGGTCGGAGACGAGGTTCATGGTAGTAGTTGCGTATGGCGGTACGTGTCACTCTTCTACTAAAAATGCTTTCTTTACCATTTATAATTATAAGAAGATGATCCATAATCCATAAAATATTCTATTTTATTGCTATGTTAGATCGATTTGAATTTCGGTTTTGAGGTTAAATTCGCTGAATAATTTAAGTCAAGATTTGTATTTTAGTTTCAACAGATTCGCGAAATTTAATTTCATTATTTTTCCAAGGAAATTAAGAAAACAAATTTATTATACCTAATTGACTATATCAGATTGACATTTTAGTACTTTAACTTTTTTTTAGTACCATAAACATCATTTTGAAATAATCTACTTTTAAAATATCAAAAATACATAAACTGCTTCTAGTTAAATCGCAATTAAACTCGATGCAATCGAAAAAATCAATTCAATTTAAAAAAATTTATTTGAAAAGTCAGCTTCTCCGACGACTTCGAGAAGAAGGCAATACAAAAATTCATTTGGAAAATAAATGGTTGAATCGTGCCGGCCGATTTGAGCCGGTCAAATTGAACTAATTTTTTAAAATTAGAGGTATTTAAAGAATATCTTGTTTCAACCTAGTAGTTAAATATTTAAAAAAATAGTTAAAATATAAAAATGTTAAAGGAGTATAATTAAATGTGGTAAATGGTAATTTTTCTTACTTCATTTAATTAAGGTTTTTTAAAGACAAATCGAATCCTAAGACCATTCCAATGTCAATCCGATTCAATTACCATTTACCACCTACGTACTAGAAAATATCGACTTTTCGGATTTTGTGTGTGACACGTGTGAAAAGCGGACGCATTACAAAAGGGTGGGTCCACGTTTTCATTGTGGGATTTGACTTATTTGACCGGGCTAGTAAATTGGGCTCATCATCTGGTCCAAAAATTACTGGGCCTCAGTTGGGCTAGAGGTGTTTATTTATTCGGGCCTTATAGAATTATTTGGGCTTGGATCACTTCCTCGTCGACAACCTTAGAGAGGCACAGAGACTGGTTGGTGACGGTCTCTCTCTTCTGCTCTGTTACGCTCCCTCCATTGTCGCTTTCTTCTCCAGGTACGATCTCTATTGCTCCTTCCCAAAAGTTTCCGAATTTCGCAGTACCCAAATCGATTCCCATCCCAATTTCAATTTCCTATATCATTTCTCTTATCTGAACTTTCCCTCTCGAACAAGCAAAACTCATTACTGTCTCTCTCTCTCATGAAGTTGTGATTGTGATCTTCTCATCGCAGCTGAATTTTAGGGTTTCCGTGTAGTGTTGGGTTTGATTGATCTGGGTTTAATTTAAGGGGATTTGATTTGACGAGGACGATACGATTTGATTAGAGTTGAAATGGTAGTGAATGTGTGTCTGATTAACCAAGAATAGTTGATTTCGACGGTTTCGATGGCGAGCGGTGGTGACGATGACGCCGATGCTGTTCTGAGCGACGTGGAGGGCGATGAGCCGGTGCCGATCGTGATCAACGGCGGCGGATCTCCGGACGCCCCGACGGCGGAGAGGCTCCGGGAGGTGCTGGCGGAGCTCGATCAGGAGCGGCAGGCGCGCGAGGCGGCAGTGAGCTCGAAGGCGGAGCTGCAATCGTCTTTCAACCGCTTGAAGGCTCTAACTCACGAGGCGATCAGGAAGAGGGATGAGTTTGGCCGCCAGAAGGATGAGGCGCTTCGGGAGAAGGAGGAGTTGTTGAGGTCCAAAGAGGAGGTTTCGATGGAGCTGGCAGAGGCGAATAGGGTTAAGGAGGAGGCGGTGAAGGAGAGGGACGAGTTCGCTAGGCAATTTGAGGAAGCTGCGAAGGCTAGGGATGGGTTGAGGTCGGAAATAGAGAATTCCGCACATATGTTGGTGACTGGAATCGAGAAGATTTCGGGGAAGGTGAGCAATTTCAAGAACTTCTCGGCTGGTGGATTGCCGAGGTCTCAGAAATACACGGGTTTGCCCGCTGTTGCTTATGGAGTTATCAAGAGGACGAATGAGATTGTTGAGGAACTTGTTAAGCAGATTGATAGCACCTCGAAGGCGAGGGATGAGGCTAGGGAGCAGATGGAGCAGAGGAATTACGAGATTGCCATCGAGGTGTCGCAGTTAGAAGCCAGCATTAGTGGATTGAGGGACGAAGTCGAGAAGAAGAATTCCGCTATTGAGAAGTTTGAGAAAGTTATAGCTGAAAAGGATGGAAGGTTATTGGAAACAGAAAAGGGGTTGTCGGAAAAGGTATATTTGGTTGAGAGTGAAGCTTCCGAGTTGAGGCAGTTGGCGGGTGAGTACGATGATAAGTTGAGGTATTTAGAGACCAAGATGGAAACACAGAAGGATTTACTGATTGATCAGTTGAATTATGTGTCAAAAATTCATGACCAGATTTACAATGTCATCAAGATTGTTGATACCAATAATTCGGATCAATCTGACTTTTCGGAGTCCTTGTTTCTCCCACAAGAAACGGACACGGAGGAGAACATACGGGCCTGCCTGGCAGGGATGGAATCCATTCATGAACTAGTAAAGATTGTTTTTGAGAAGACAAGGAATTTAATGGAAGGGAAGGGGCATGAAGTAAAACACCTAAATGAAACAGTCGCTCAATTGGTTAAGGAGAAAGAACAGATTGGATCTTTACTTAGAGGTGCATTGTCGAAGAGGATGATATCAGATCCATCATCTAAGACAAGTGAGTTGTTTCAGGTTGCGGAAAATGGATTGATAGAAGCTGGAATAGATTTCAAATTCAATAAGCTTCTGGTGGATGGAAAGATTTCAGTTTCTCCTGATAAAGAGAATAGTCTCGAGACAGAAGATGAGATATACTCTTTGGTAAGTGTTCCTTAGTATTAGATGTTGAAATATGATTTATGTATATGTTTGAAAACTTAGTGCTCCAGCTGAGACTATTTGGTAAACAGGCTGGTGCTTTGGAGAATATCGTCAAGACATCCCAGCTTGAAATTATGGACTTGCACCATTCGGTGGATGAACTAAGGTATTCTTGACGTGTGTGTGTGTCTATCTTTTGTGCAAGTTATTACATTTTGTTGGTTGATCTTCAATTTGGAATCATATCTAATGGGAGACAGCCCAAAGACCCAGTGTTATAATTTATTTAGATGATTTGTCAATTTTTAAGTTTGGTTTATCTTCTTTTTTATTTAAGTTTTTTTTGCTTATCAATTAGTTTCCAAATTATTTTTAACTCTTAGGCTATCAGGTCATTGTTTGGTACTCTCTCTATATACCCAGTTGTGTTTTCATCTGGACTTAGCTTTGATGAATATTGAGTACTGAAAAGGTTGTTTTGTCATCTCTGTGTACCATTTTACTCAATTAAGGGCAGAGACAAATGTACTTAAGGAGCATGTAGATGCTCAAGCAAAGGAGCTTAACCATAGAAAACAACGGATAGAGGAGCTAGAAGAGAAGGAAAGAGTGGCAAATGAAAGTGTGAGTTACTTGTTCGTTTAACTGTTTGTTCCCCTTAATTCAGTATTGTTTAAATATTAGTCAATCTTTAGTATAAGAAGCAATTTGTAACTTGATGCTTATCCAGAGAGAGACTTGTCTTCCTTTATGCACATCTTTGTTAGTGTTAAGTATTTATGTGGTCCATATACGAGTTACAGGTTGAAGGGCTTATGATGGATATTACTGCTGCTGAAGAAGAAATTACAAGATGGAAAGTAGCTGCAGAAGAAGAAGCAGCCGCTGGTAGGGCTGTTGAACAAGAGCTTTTGTCGCAGGTAAGCTCACTGTGTTTGAACTTTATACAGTCCTCCTAATAATTGTTCAAGTAATTGCTTATAATTCAGTGTGAGATGCATTTATGATGGGTGTTTAATTTGTTTTGATGTGTTGACCTTAAGATTAGATTAACTATCTCTGGACTCTGGATTATGTCACACTTTCTAATGCTTTGTGGGGCCACTACATCACCTTTTTACGAAGTATGTTGCAGATGCTATTATATGTTCTAACCAGGAGAGAGTCATGAAAGTGGTTTGGACGTGCAATAAGCACTGTTTACTTGGTCTTTATTAAAGATGTATTTCTGGACTATGCAACAAGCCTTTTTTGGGGCCTTAAGAGCAACGTTTATATGGTTTAATACATGAAGGCATGATGTAACTTTAAGGGGCTGCTTTGTCTTATTGAAGTGTTTATCTTAAAAAAAAACATAGAACAGTCTTCTTATTACTGGCTCCTCCCCTCCCTAGTTTTTCCAAAACCAAGTATCAGAGAAAAGGCTTGATGTTATCAACTCTACTTATTTCATTGATTCAGATACTAAGCATGCATGCATACATGTACACGCACCATGGATTGTATGTACGAAGTGCATTCCTTCAACATGGGTATTTCTGAATTAAAAGTCTTGTGTTATGGTTTTTCTGTTTAGCTTTAATGTGCTCAGTCTGTTGGCTATGGATATAAACTTTTTCTAGCATCCTTTAAGCTCCGAAGATAGAGCATGTCTGGTATACACTTCCTTGGGGTAATTAGGGTTTCCTTGACATTCCACAATAGCAAATTTTAACGAAGTGATCAGATGTATTTTGGTGGACATTTCCATTTGAAGCTGCAATATCTAATCAGCATCAATCTAGAAACATTAAATCATCTGTGTTTGTCCTGTGCATTGTTCAGTGAGGAGTAAATAAAAATAAATTTTTAATGATGCCTGAAATGTAGCTTTGCTCTATGCTGGTTTAGTCCCTTCCTATTCCTATACCTGCTCGAAGAGGAAAACCTTAGGAGCTATAAAAACCTTACCCCGATCATGCCCACTTGCTTTAATAGATGCTTTACCTCCTAGTTCCCACCTGTCATGTTTGCTTTTGGAAGGGTAATTTATACTGAGTATCTAAGAGAGGGTAAGCTTGATAGTAGAAAGTGTATAATTCGATATAGAATTATTTTGATCCACAAAACTATGTTGGTCATCAAGTATTTGCTAGGACTGTTTTCATCTGTATTATTGCTGGGAATAGTTTGGCGAATACACATGATGAGACATGCTTTCGTATTGAGGGAAAAATTCACACATACCATGTAATTCTTCATGCTAATTCACACATACCACATCAAAATAACGTGGATATATTGACCACTTGATGAATGTATCGGGGCCTCTATCTAATTAAATTGAGCTTTGAGGAGAATTAACCTTTAATAATGATCATATGCAATAACAAGTTTGTATTGTTTCTCTGATATAATGTCACGTATCTCTCATCTTCATATTTGGAAAAATAAAAACAGTTAAATAACGTATTCCATTTGCTCATTGTTGGATATATATTCTTAAATTTGATCATGATGGGATTTGTCATACACGTGCAGTTGTCAGGCCTGAGGCAGGAACTGGAAGAGGCAAAGGAAGCCATGTTGGAATCGGAGAAGAAGCTAAAATTCAAAGAAGAGATAGCGACAGCCGCCATGGGAGCAAGAGACGCAGCCGAGAAATCACTGAGGCTGGCAGACACGAGAGCGACGAGGCTGAGAGAGAGAGTGGAAGAACTGAGCCGGCAGCTGGAAGAGTTTGAGAGCCGGGAAGACTTGAGGAGTCGAAACGGGCGGCACAGATATGCGTGCTGGCCGTGGCAGTGGCTTGGGCTCGACTTTGTTGGAGCGAGACTGCCCAACACAGAGGAACAGCAGCTTTCAAATGAGATGGAGCTCTCTGAACCCTTTCTTTAATCACACAGTCCTTCCTTTACCATCTTTGTATTTACCAGATAGTTGAAATGAACATGCTTTAAGTTTAAGGTTTGGATTGTCTTGTGGATGTGTGCCATTTTGGGCCATAAAGTTTAGTTTTCAATACATGGAAGAAATTGTCCATTTCATGTACTGAACCAATTATGTGTCTTCTTGTATTGGACTTTTTACACGTGATGACACATTTGCACACAAACGATAGAAAACAAAGAAATGTGACAAATGGACGTCAAATACTATCGGTTAACTTTGTAATTAGGGAATACTTATGAGCAAGAACGAGTTTAAAAAATAAAAATTCCAATTTTTTTCTTGAATATTACACAATTACTCTAACTATCCTTTATAATTCCCTACCCATACCACTGCAGCTCAAACTCTAGCCTCAAGTGCCTCAAGTCAGAGAAAGAGCATTTGGACCAACAAGCCAGAAGCGAGTGGTCAAATATTACAATTTTTTATTTGACTAGATAAATTATAGGAAAAATTGTAAAAAGTCTTCATTTACTGTGTTTTTTTTCACAAATTTTCTCTTCATTATATTTTAGCAAAAATTCTCATTCACTCATGTTCATTTTTGCAAAAATTCTCCCTTACTTACGTTTATTTTTGTATCGTCTATGCAAATCTGTGAAAATTAATGGAAGTGTCGCTTAAGTGTTAACTCAAACATGCTTAGGGGTGAGCACTTTGGCAACGGAACCAGAGACTGCATCCGAACGAACCGGAATCGGGACCAAAGAATCGAGAACTATGAGTAACAGTTCCGGTTCTGATTCTTAAAATAGAGAACCATTGAACCCGGTCAGATTCTTGACCGATTTGGCCCAATTTTTGACCCATGCCCACCCCTAAACATATTAACTTAAACATTCAACACTTAAGTGACATTTCTATTAAATTTTCACGAATTTGCACAAACGGTGCAAATTTGAACATGAATGAGGAAAAGTTTTTGCAAATATACAATGAAATGAGAGTTTGTGCAAAAAAAAAACACGGTAAATGAAGACTTTTTGCAATTTTCCTTAAATTATAT
>JAYMTP010006591.1:0-11919 GCA_036897365.1 Geranium brycei | reverse complement strand
AATTAACATTTTCCGGACAATCTTGAAACTTCGGTTTCAAGATGCCATAATTTTAGCAAACTTCGGGTTGCTAATAATATACACAAATATACAATATATATTTAATAATAACACAATTAAAATATGTCCGAAATAATTATCCATGTGATGACATATTTTGTGGTATGTAGAACTACTGGTTCTACCTTTAAAACCTCAAGTTTTAATCTCAGTATCTCATAATATAGTTCGAGATTTACACTTTAATTCGGAACTTCGGGTTTCGTAAAGTTTAAAAATTTGTAAACTTCGGGTTTACATGAACGTCAGGTTCATCAACTTTCTTTCCCGACAATTTTAGAATTTCGGGTTCAATATGTCTTTAGTTTTGTAAACTTCGAGTTACAAAACATTATATATAAACATATAACACGTATAATAATAACAAATAAATTTCTGATGTGAAAGATCCAATTCAAGATTGGCGATCACATAGCATACTTACGAATATATAATAAGCATAAGTAAATTTACGAAATAAACATAAATTCGAGAACTAAATTAAATTTAGTTATGAATTTAAAAATTACGATAACCGAGCTACTCGTGATGATAACGTGTTGTGAAAAAATGTGTTATACATGAGGTTAAAAGCAACCAAAACTAATTAGCATAGCAAGACACTAAAAGCAATTAAAAGATGAGAATAAAATGAAGTATAACAAGTGAGAAAGGAAGAGAAAATTTGCTCTCGGATGATCTCATTTCTCATTGCCAATCCCACGTATTTATACACAAATTGATAATGATGAAGATGGATGAATGACAACACAATCATTCCTAAATCAAAGGTACAGTGATAAGAGAACAGGGGCATGGTGAGAGAGAAGAGTAGGAGCATGGTATGTGGGCATGGTGGTGGCCATTCCATTTACGGCATGTACACATTTATCAGCAGCCATGACTCCCCATGTGGAAGCTGCTCCACAATCACGGACTCTCTATAATGTGGTTGTTGGTATGTTTTTAAAAAATAAAATATTAATCCATACTTAAACTAATTTGGTTTTATATTTGGCACTTAGTTGTCAGAAAGACTGGTCAATCATAAAACAAAAATGACCTCTTCAACAGCAACGTGCGATCTTGTTTTGTTCATACTGTTAATTATCTATATAGAAATTAATAATAATCAACAACAACATGATGATTGTGATTTATTTGGCGACCATGTCTCTCTCAGCTGATCCACTACGGTTTGTTCCTGACAAATCCATAATACCTAACACCAGGAAAAATATTAGGCCCAATATGTAAAACGGTCCAAATTCTTGAAATTGAATGACAAACACTGAATTTTGATAAGAATCATGAATAAACTATAGTATATATATAGTAGACTTTTGTTCACGGGTATTATAATTTATTTGAACAAACGACCATCTTATAAATTATCCATGTAATATAATATTATAATTTTTACGATTTTAGATGAAAAATCACACATTAACAATCTTTAGGAAGGTAAGATGTTTGAATTTGTTATCGTCATACAATTGCATGTTTTGAGCTTAAAATAAGAAAACACTAACATAGTTTACAATTCAGCTGAAAGAAAGCAAACAATTTAGTAACACATTTGAAAATGGATATCCATTCACTTAAATAACGATATGTTTGTTTATAAGCTTGAGTTTTTCAGGTGGATTTAGATTCCATCATAATATCACAGTATGATTGTCTTCTATTTACACCTTGCATGTCAATGCCCATTTTATTGCGCTACGTACAGAGACTCACAAAACTATCAACCCGACCTGCACGTGAGAGAATGTGAAAACACTACATGAAAAGTATGGTTTTGTTCACCTGCTTAAATGACATATGACCCTATGCTTGTAAGCGTGAGCTATTAAGCGTAAGAATGACAACGGGCTGGGTTTGTGCCAAGTTTCACCAAACCCGCACATAACCCGCACATTCTCAACGGGCACCTAATCTGTTGAAAAACCCGTGAACAAGTTTCGGGTGTCCAACTAGTTGAAAACTCGATAAGTATGGGGATTTCCCAAATCCCAATAAGTACCTGGAACTTTTCTCTATGTCCCAACACTTGTCTCTATAATTCAAGCACTCAACATAATGTAAATTTGAAGTTTCACTACGTGCATATTCGGTATATTTCACATCTTTCCGATAAAATAATATTTGAAAATTTTGAAATTTCACTAATAGGATGCTATTCCGCAAGTGAATTCTAGCAAAAAACCCACTAAAACCCAAACTTAAACCCGAACACTTTTTTTGGAGTTTATCGATTTCGATTGAGTCGGGTGCATCGAATATCCGTCGGGTTCGGATTTTTTTCCATTCCTAATTAAGAGGATGGGGTTTATGTCAAAACCATTCCATTGCTTTTGAAAAATTCCTTCCAAGAGGAATCGGCCAACTTCGGAAATGGGCTGAGCAGTATCAGCCCAATTCTCTTTCCCTAATGGGCTTAAGCCCCCAATTGTTCGCTACGTGATTAACATGGGCTAAGTTCGCTTACCATTAGCCCATCAAAACCCGTCTAATTAACAAGTTCCATATCATTTCTGGGCTCACAAGCTTTTCTGTATTGGGCTCAAATTAACACACGGACTTCCCTAACCCTAGTCCCAAATCACAATAAAAGCCCACAAACTCACCCCCTTGGACAAAATTACCCTCACAATCCCTCCCCATTCCCCATAATACCCCTAAATTGGCACAAAATCGACGCTAAACGAGCCCTAGCAAGACACGTAGGATTATTTCCACCGGCTCAGCCGGCAACCCATCCACAACATGACCGGGTCGAAATTACCATCTCTACCCCTCAATCCTGCGTCTCTCTTTTTCTATTTTCTCACTGTTTTATTTTTATATCTCCAACAGAGCAAAACCATTACATACAATGTATGCATAGCCTCACCCTCTGTTCATATCAGAGAAAATACAGATTAAACAATTAATTTCGGTTCAATTATCGTAATTTTTCTTAGCGCAAATCTTCAGAGAAGCTCTGTTCGGTAGTTGTGGTGTTGTTGGAAGCGTGCTGCTGAAGAATTTTCTGAGACAATCTCTTCTTCTTCGCTGTTGCTGCTTTGTAATTTTCGCTCCTTTCTCCTGTGAAATTTCGAAGTTCCTTTACCTTCAAGTAATGTAATTTAGTCGCTGCGTTGCAGGATTTGGAGTTGGAAAGGTGATCTTGCTGGTTCTGGATATTCGGATTGGAAAATTGTGATGTTGAAAATTTTTGTGATTTTTTTGAATTTTTTTTGGGTTAGATCTGCTTGGTGTGGTTTTGTTCTGCTGAATGAGGGAGTTTTGATTGTAGGATTTCTGGTTGGAATTGGAGTTGAAAGCATGATTTGTTGCTGCTGCTGAAGGTGTTTTTGTTTTTCATCAGAGAGGAGAAGATGAAGAGGTCCAGAGAGGAATTGTATGTTGGCTCTCAGCAGAAGCGCCCCATGGTCTCTTCTCGTGGAGAAACGTGAGTTGCTTGTCAATTTTGTTAGGTTTTTTATGTGCTTTGAAATTGTGTTTGTGCTTATTTGTGGGCTTGGTGGCTTTTGTGCCTGATTATCCAAGTTCATCTAGATTAATCTGCTTAATGATGTGGTAATTGTTTCGTTAAATTTTGGTAGGCAATTCTGGTTAGTTAACTGGGTTTAGTTTGACCATATAGGAAAAATATCCGATTCCTTGTCAAGACACATAATTAGTTGTATCAGAAAGTTGATGTTAGAGGAGAAATTAGGAGTAGAGATATTGAATCCCTCTTTGAAGAATGTATGTGGTAATATTTTTCAGATAAAGTTTCACTATTGTGTCAAAACTTTAACTTTGTGCTAATCTACTGGAAGAGTTCATCAATTATGCTACCCACATGTTAATTTGTGTTTGTTTGATGTTTTATGGACAATGAAGCTCTGGGCAACCCCAGATGATGGGTGGAGGAGCTGCTCAAAAGCTAACGACAAATGATGCCCTGGCTTATCTCAAGGCCGTGAAGGACATATTTCAAGACAGAAGGGAGAAGTATGATGAATTTCTTGAAGTTATGAAAGATTTCAAGGGTCAAAGGTTTGATCACTCTGTACGATGTTCCATATTATAGTCATTTGTCTAGTGGAAGTTGTACTAACTTTTCTCACAATTTGATGTTGATTGTAGAATTGATACCACTGGTGTCATAGAGAGGGTGAAGGATTTATTTAAAGGGCATTGTGACCTAATTTTAGGTTTCAATACCTTCTTGCCAAAGGGTTATGAGATCACCCTCCCTCCCGAGGAAGAACAACCTCATCAAAAGAAGCCTGTTGAGTTTGATGAAGCTATTAGTTTTGTAAACAAAATAAAGGTTGAAATATCATTGCGTAGGTGAATTCGAGGTTATAGGTTTGTGTTATGGGGTCTAACATCATTTATTGCTGTTTTGCAGAATCGGTTCGAAGGTGATGACCATGTCTATAAATCATTTTTAGACATTTTGAATTTGTACAGAAAGGAAAACAAGTCCATTAATGAGGTTTATCTGGAGGTGTGTTTGTTGCTTGCTTCTAATAGTTACCATTCTCGTATGTTTTGTTATTACATATTTTTTAACTCATAAATGAATTGATATTTTGTTTCCTTTTCTTATGACGAGGTATAAATATATTATGACCTTTTGCAGGTTGCTACACTTTTCCGTGACCACCCAGACTTGCTTTTAGAGTTTACTCATTTTCTCCCAGATGCTTCAGCGGCAGCCTCTGCTCATCATGGTCTATCTGGTAGAAGTTCCATGTCGCGAGAAAGGAATTCTGCCCCTACAGTTCGACAGATACATCTTGACAAGGTAGTTTACTCTTTATATGTATGTGCATGTTCTGATTTTACAGTCACTTCAAAACCAACACAATGTCTATGTGAATTGTCAGAAAGAAAGGACCGCCACACCACATGTTAAGCGAGATCTCAGTGTTGACTGTCCCGATCCAGATAATGATGGAGCCATGTTGATTAAAGTAGAGAGAGATCAAAGACGACTTAGTGATAAAGAAAAGGAAAGGAGAGAAGATAGAGACAGGAGAGATAGGGAACAAGATGATAGGGATTTCAAGCATGATGGAAGTAGGGACTTTAACATGCAACGCTTGCAGCACAAACGGAGAGCTGGTCGTACGCTTGAAGATGAACAACTGCATCCAGGTGGGCAAGGCGATGATCTTTTTTTTGAAACTGTCCTGTTTCACTTTCATCTTCTTATGATGATAAAAAATCTAATTATATTGCGCACATGGATACACACACATAACTACTTCTGAATGTCAATTTCGTTTATCCTGTTAATGGGCCTTCCATCACTAAGTAATTGCAATGCCCATCACTGCCAGTTTTGGGGTGATTATATGCTCATCCTTATAAAATATTGGCTGGAGTTTTCATAGTTTTGTTTTTGTTCTAAAATGAATTTCCTATATTAGGACAGCTCTATTCTTACCATTCCATCCTACCAATTATTTATAGCTACCATTTTTTGTTTTCCCTTGTTGATTTCTTACTTAAATCCGGATGTTGCAGGTGTTTACAGGCAAGAGTTTGTCTTTTGTGATAAAGTGAAAGAGAAGCTGCGTAATCATGATGATTACCAGGAATTTTTGAAGAGCCTAAATCTCTATAGCACGGAAAGAATTTCAAGAACTGAATTGCTGTCTTTGGTATGACTTACAAACATATCTAAATATATTTACTGGATTTATCATCAGATCTCATTATTAAATTAGGAAGAATTTGTGTCCATGATAAACAGATAAAGAATACTTGAAATGCAATTCAATGCTCAATAAACGATAGATGCTCCTGTGTTTGACCAGATTTGTCTATGCAATAAAGGATCGCCTTATCACGGCCTCTACCTATTCAATGTAAAGGCTTATGTTGTCTTCAGTTTCCGTGGGAAAGTGAAAAGAAAATGAAATGCTAATAGACTGTCAACAGTCCTAATGTCAGATTAAATAAATTTGTTGGATTGTAGATTCATTTTAAACCTGCTATTGATTTCATAGTGTTCAGCAAAATCCAATGGGATTATTATGTTGGATGACATATAACAGCTTGTCGTTGTCGTTGTAGCTAATGTCTCAGGCCAGTCAATTGATTAGAAGGTTATAGCTTGGCCGTAATAAAACTAACTTAGCTTCTTCAGTACAACAAGTAAAAATTTATCCTTGCCAGAATGGCTTGCTTGGGGTATGGTGTCACCTTTCACTTAGCAAGCCTGATTCGACTGAACTGAATCTACCTTGTAGTCCTTTCAGATTAACTTGAATAAATCCAGAATACTGTTATAAAATCATGAGAGGTATAACTTACAGCAACCCAATTTTGGGCTAACTTGCTTAGAATCATTCCTCTGAAAACCATTGGTAATTGACATGATTATGTGGATAGACAAAATAATTTCCTGATTAGACCAATGATTTCTCATACCAACATTGTCTCAGGTGGGAGAGTTACTTGGAAGATATCCAGATCTTATGGATGGGTTTCATTCATTTTTGGCACGTTGTGAAAAGATTGGTAACTGTTCAAAACCGATGCTTTAATTTGCCTTATTTCCAGGATGGTATCTAACCCCATTCAATCTTGCAGATGGGTTTCTTGTTGATGTTGTGAATAAAAGTAAGTTACTATTTCATGTTATATTTAAACTAGATGCTTTTCTAAATACAATGTATCTCTTCATCGTAACCGACATTATTCTTTACTGGAAATGAAGATTTTTCAAATTAGACCAATAATTTGCGACTCCAATTAGATGACTAATGTCAATCGCATACATAATATATTAGAGGCCTTCTCAACTGACAATCTTAAGTGGTGCATGCCAGGGGACCTGGTATCAAATCTCGCTTACATCAGGTAGGACGGCGTTTTTGTATAGCCTAACCATATGATATGATTGGGCTATAGAAATGAGATAGTCAAACTGATATAAGCTGGATTTGACACTGGCCGTCTTGGCACACAACCAAGACACTGACAGTTCAATGTGTGTCCATTTCCTTTCAATATTTTACCTTTGAGGTTCCAATTATTGGTGCATGCATTTGGATGTTTCAACTTCCACAACTATAATCTTACAGTTCTAGTTCCTTGCAGAATCCTTGTGGAATGATGGACGTTTACCCAGATCAATGAAGGTAGAACACAGGGATAGAGATGGAGATCGTGAGAGAGATGATGGAGTGAAAGATCAAGAAAACCGAGAAAGAGAGAGAAATTTAGGCTTAGGCAATAATGCCGGAGGTCAAAGGATGTCTTTATTTTCCAGCAAGGATAAGTATATGTCAAAACCCATTCAGGAGCTTGACCTTTCTAACTGTGAGCGTTGTACCCCTAGCTACCGTCTTCTGCCAAAGAATGTATGTTATGCTTCACTGATTTCTTACTTCTTCCATCACATATCTAGTGTCCTAGTTTTTGTTTTTGTTCATCTAGAAATTTATGTACATTTTCTAGAAACTAAAGCAGTCAGCCTGTTCTTTTTTACTCTATTCTCAGTCAAACATAAGTTGAATGAAAAGGTGAAAGAGAATAAATAACCCTCTCCCTTTCCACAATGCATGAAGTTTAAGGAAACATTCACCCTTTTCTTAATCATTGATCATTTCTAACTAGGACGCTTAGTTTGGATGGAGGTAGGTTTGTTTCTGGGTCTATTTATATCATTGATTTTCTTTTTTTTCCTATGTTTCTGCCATGCAGTATCTAATGCCTTCATCAAGTCAGAGAACAGAGCTTGGTGCAGAAGTACTGAATGACAATTGGGTATCTGTTACTTCAGGAAGTGAGGACTACTCTTTTAAACATATGCGCAAAAATCAGTATGAAGAAAGCCTGTTTCGATGTGAAGATGACAGGTCGGAGCTTACCTATGATTTTATTTGTTCCTTTCCTTTTTCTGCTTTGCCATTTGAAGAAAACTCGTGACATAATGTTGTAGAGGCATGAAGTAATTATTGAAGTCTTATATTTATTTATTCTTCGCATTAGCTGTTATTGTTTAATTTGCTATAGCATTAATATTTACCTTTTGTACGAATGTGAAAATCTTTTTGGTGATTTCTCAAATTTTGCCTGTATCACTTCTTCATATCATTCTCTTAACATGTTAATCAATACTTTGGTAATTTTTACCATTTCTTGTTCATAAACTTCTTTAATTATTACCAGATTTGAGCTCGACATGCTGTTAGAGTCTGTCAATGTAACAACTAAGCGTGTCGAAGAACTATTGGAAAGGATCAACAATACTTCTACCGTAACAGACAGACTTCATAGTCCAATCCGTATCGAGGAACACTTCACAGGTTACAATCTGATTTATGGAACACAGTTCCAGGACAGCCATTCATATTATGAGATTATTTTCATATTATTTTTTCTCACTGTATTTCATTTGACCCAACATTTGTTCTGTAGCTCTGAATTTAAGGTGCATCGAACGCTTATACAGTGATCACGGACTTGATGTGATGGATGTGTTAAGAAAGAATGCCTCTCTTGCTTTGCCTGTTATATTAACTCGTTTGAAGCAAAAGCAAGAAGAATGGGCAAGATGTCGTACTGATTTCAGCAAAGTTTGGGCTGAAATTTATGCTAAGAATTATCATAAATCACTCGATCATCGTAGTTTCTATTTCAAGCAACAGGATTCAAAGAGCTTGAGCGCAAAAGGTGATTTGCTACTTGGAATCTATATATTTAGAAGTGTCATATGTACTCATTTGATATTGATCCTCTCAAATGAATTAGGTTATCCTTTTTAACGGCTATTGCTCACAAACCTCTTCTAAATAAACAGCCTAAACTTGCAAACTAACTATTATGTTCATATTTAATGCACTGATAGAATATTTATGAAACTTGTAATATGTACCAATTCTTGAATTCTCACGACTCCGTTATTATGTACATTACAGCCTTATTAGCAGATATCAAAGAAATAAGTGAAAAGAAGCGTAAAGAAGATGCCGTGCTCCTGGCTATTGCTGCTGGAAATAGGAGACCCGTCATTCCAAATCTGGAATTCGATTATCCTGACCCAGAAATCCATGAAGATCTGTATCAGCTCATTAAATATTCTTGTGCAGAAGTTTGTTCAACCGAACAGTTGGATAAAGTGATGAAGATTTGGACAACCTTTTTAGAGGCCATTTTTGGTGTTCCTTCGCGGCCTCAGGGTGCCGAGGATACTGAAGATGTTGTGAAAGTCGAGAATCATGCCAGAAAAGGTGCCACTGCTAGTGTTAAGGAGAGTGGCTGTAGTCCTGGTCGTGCTGCCGCTGCAATTAACTCTAAACCAAGCAATTCTTCCACAATTGAAGATGAAAGCACTCTACTTGAACAATCAAGTTCTTGCAAAACATCGATGATAAATGGGGAGAAAGATATTTCTCTTGACGCTAATCATATTGCACATAAAAGTGATACAATCTGTAATACCCAACAAGGTAATGCATCTACGACGGACGAAATGTCTGAGATTGGTAAACTTGTTAATGCCAATGAGCAGTTGGCCAGTTCAAATCCATCACTTGCTAACGGAGTAGAGCCTAGTAACGGAAAAGGCAACATAGAGAATACATCAGGTTTGTAGAATGCTACGAATTCGATTTGGCTCTTCTACATCTTGAACCTTCTGTGACAAATTATTCTTTTGATTTTTCATTTATCCCAATATGAGCCAATGTCCTGAGATATATTTTTCATTGCAAGGGCTTATTACTACTACTAACAAATCTGGCGATGTCACTATTGAGGGTGGGCTGGAGACACAGTCTAGCAATGAAATTTTACCTTCATCAGAGGTATGGTCAAATGCTTTCAAATATTCCCCATTATAATTGACAGATACATCTTTAGTGATGAATTTTCAACTTTTGTATCTATATCATTTCATTCATTACTGCTCACAGTACATAGAATCATTTCTCAAGTACATGTTGAAATACCGTTGAGTTTTGTGAATGAACAACCGGCAGTTGCCAATAGTTAACTGGTCAACTGAAGTCATTTAATTGGCTACAGTTAGATGAACATCCTTGCAAGGCACTTGTTTTCTTGCAATACATTGAGATAATTCATGTTCCTTTTTCTTTCGGAAGTTTCTATCTCGGGTTCATTTGATTAATGACTCTTGGTATGAATTGGTAAATCTATCTAAATTTGATATATCTTATAAGGATTTGTCACACTCTGCATCTCGGGAAGGTTAATTACTTGGCTTATAAGTAACTAGCATTCTTGTCAACCTTTATTGTCGGTAATTATTGTGAAGCATATTAGGTCCAATGTTGCTATTCCATTTAACTAGCATATTTATGATACTGTGCAATTTGAAACTGAGGACTAAACTACCCCCAAAAATAACTTTGCAGCTAAGTAGTTCATAATCCTTTATTGTTTTGTGGCCATATCTTGTTATGAACCTTTTCCTGAAAAATGTTGTTTGTTATCGATTTTTCAGGCTGTTAATTGCATAAACGATATTGTACCTGCAAATGGGGTGATGGCAGAAACCATGAAAGTCAATGGATTACGAGAGGAATCTGTTGGACATTCCAAAATCGAGAGAGAAGAGGGTGAGTTGTCCCCCAATGGAGATTTTGAAGAAGATAATGTTCCGGTCAATGGAGAATCTGGGTCTGAGGTTGGCCCTAAGGCAAAGGATAATGCTGCAAGTACGCAATATCAGTCCAAACAAGGAGAAGAAGAAATGTGTCACGGAGAGGCTGGAGGAGAAAACGAGGTTGATGCAGATGATGAAGGCGAGGAAAGTCCTCAGAGGTCGTCAGAGGACAGCGAGAACCCGTTTGAGAATGGGGATGTCTCTGGAAGTTCATCTGTTGACGGGGAAGATTGTTCCCCCGAAGAGCACGAGCAAGACGGAGATCATGACGAGAATGATAATAAAGTTGAGAGTGAAGGTGAGGCTGAGGGCATGGCCGATGCCCATGATGTTGAAGGAGACGGAACAACATTACCATTTTCAGAACGTTTTCTATTGACTGCAAAGCCTCTTGCTAAGCATATCCCTCCATCACTGCATGATAAAGAAAAAGAATCCAAGGTTTTCTATGGGAATGATTCCTTCTATGTGCTTTTTAAGCTTCACCAGGTAGCTTTGGTTTTACACATTATTTTTTCATTAGGCGCTCCCTTATTCCATTGGTCTCATGTAATTACATTATTATGCTCATACACTGTCACTAATATTTCAGGCATTGTATGAGAGAATACAATCGGCAAAGCTCAACTCATCATCCGCGGAAAGGAAATGGAGGGCATCAAACGATACAAGCCCTACCGATCTCTATGCCAGGTCCTTTAAACTTCAGGAGTGCTTTAAACTTATTTGACATGATCCTTGACTACATGCTTAAACCCACAAATGTGATTACAGGTTCATGAATGCACTCTATAGTTTACTTGATGGTTCTTCTGATAATACAAAATTTGAGGATGATTGTCGAGCCATCATTGGAACTCAGTCGTACGTTCTGTTCACATTAGACAAGCTGATATATAAACTCGTGAAGCAGGTATGAAGTTTATGATTTCCCCACAAATAGAAATAAAAATAAAAATACAAAAGTTGATTCTGTCTTTTCCTTTATATTTGCCTCAGCTCCAAAAAATTGTAGCAGATGAGATGGATAACAAACTTCTCCAGCTATATGCATATGAGAAATCCCGAAAACCTGGAAGGTTCTTTGATGTTGTTTATCATGAAAATGCCCGTGTTCTTCTTCACGACGAGAACATATATCGGATTGAATGTGTAGGTCTTCAGTCCCTTGCTTCCCTTTCATTATAAACAAAGATACTCAAAAATGGGCTCATAAAAGTTTCTTTATTCCTATG
>JAYMTP010006590.1:0-11920 GCA_036897365.1 Geranium brycei | reverse complement strand
TTATTATTTATTAATAAAAATAATATAAAATTATTGATATAATTAATCATATTATTATAATTACTAATGGTTTGATTTGAACCGATCAGACCAATTTTGAATTGGTCAGACTAATTTTAAACCAGTCAGACCATTTTGATTTCAAATCAAAATTATTGAGGGTATTTTAAACTTTTCAACAAACTAATTCAGTTAGATTTAATCGAAGTTGGGTTAAGTGTCGCTTATTGAATCTTTGGGTACCTCAAATAAAATTTTTGAAGTTGAGGTACTGATTTTAAAAAGTGACATATTTGAGTGTAATTATGTATAATTACCCCTTATTTTAAAAATCATACATAAAGATTTGATTTTTATTCATTTCTTGAAGAGAGATTAACTAAATAAATAATTGGAAATTATGTTGGTGTTGTTTTTCTTGTGAGAGTGTCTGCTTTAACTGCACCCACACAAATTTATGCCAATGACAATCAATTAATATTTTAATTATAATATTATTACTTTACTGATCATGTATGTCGCAGGTCAATCAAAACCTTCAATGTCCTGTTTGATCTGAAACTACTTTAGATTTTTAAAATCAAAACTGCATATGGATTTCAATGTATATCTTTGAACAACTGAATTTCTTTTTTGTAACTAATCGGTTTTCAAGTCAAATATTTATGGAGTTCCCATAAATATTTGGAAAAAAAGTCAAACAAAGTGCAAGTATTTTGGTTGGGAGGTTATTGGTTAGACATTTAATTCAGATTCATGTTTTCAAAAAAAATACACTTCACCATATTGATTTGTGGTAGTTCTATTTAGTTTTGCTTCTTCAATCTTAGAAGAAAACAGTATGTATGAAGAAAAAATATACATTCAAAACATGCATTAAGCATGAAGAAATAACATTAAGAGGGGCTAACCTATTTTGATAATTACTAAGTTTTGACCAAAGATTAGGTTGACTATATGAAATTAAAGCTTGAAAAATGAGCCTTCCCAATAATTACCAGTGTTCTAAAAAACGTTGGGCGCTACTAATTGAGGTTTGATCAAATAAGACGACAATTTTTAGAACCCGGCTTATCACTCACTCACTCACAAATGGGAAACAAAAAAGAGGTGCAAAGAATCTATTAAAAACAAAACAAGGTTAATGAAGTGAGGTTGGATAGGCCACCCCTACCGAATTGCAAGCTAACCCATACCTAAAATGATGCTGTGAAAAGCAAGAGAGGCAAAAGTCAAAATCAGAAAAGTAAATGAGCTCTAAACAAAAATATGGGCATAACCTCATAAGGTAAGGAGCAGAGCAGCCATGATGAATATAAATGAGTATGAACATATGTAGAGGCTGTTGAGAAAAATCACTCCTAAAATGCACTCTTCCAAAATATCCTGAGGTCATTTCTTTTCTGACCCATGAAAATGTGACGCTCAATATAAAATAACACAACTCCGTCCCTCGTATGATAATATTGAACATGCAAAGAAAACAGAGAACGTGAGATAATGAAAAGGACAACAAGGCATGAAACAAGAGCATATGTACTGCTAAGGTTGAGTACATAAACCTACAAATGCTTCAACTTGAAAACACCCGAAACAAACAAAAAATTAAAGAAAACATCACATTCATTCTCACTCAACTAAGCAATAGTTCAAATTAAGCATTCTTTCCAGATAATGAAAGAGTTGAGTGAAGGAAGAGAATCAAAATCAGAACCAGAACATGCCTTACCAAATCATGTCTCATCTACACAACAGTCTTAAGAATTCAAACAAGTTTTACCAGATGTTTTAACAGAGCCATTGGTGCATGCTTTAGCACATCAAACTTGGATCTAGTAGGGACAAGAAGTAACGTACAGAGGTCGTAATAGATCCATCATCAGCTGCAGACATCCTTAAGCTCGGCAAAAGAAAAATGAAGTTCCAATCTGCAAAAGCTTGCCGGTTTCCCAATGCCAAATTACATTTGATCATCCGAGAAGTTGACAGCAAGATCCCAGTAGTGAACAACACCAGCATCAGAAAATACTTTCTTAGCAGCAGCTTCAGTCCTGCATTCATGAACAAAAAACCTGTTGAAGCTTGGCCTAGCAATACTTCCCTGCCATACCAGCACACATTTGTTGACAGGTTTCTCTTCGTCTTCATCTCCTTCACCATCTTCGTCATTTACAGCGGAAGCCCAATTTATACGCCTTAACATGAGCTTTCCATACCTCTTGATGGATTTGCTACCACCTTCAACAACTACGACGGTGATACCATCAGCAATCACAGCACATCCAGTCAAACGGTTTTCTTGAGCATTAACATCAACTTTAAAGCGAGTCGATGGGTGTGAAAGGTCATTAATCTTGTAAACCGAAACAATGGTCTCCAGTGTGTTGGGGTCATCAAAAAGTTTCCTCTCTTTCTTTTCACGTCGCTCTGATGGGGTGAGCATCCGGGCAATGTTCCTGTCAACGTGTGCTTGTTCACGCTCCGCAGCTGCCGTTTGGACTTCCCTCTCAAGCTTAGTGGGATCTTGGGTTGCTTCAGCACCAAGAACTTTCATTAAGTTGCTCATTTTTACTTTAGGTTTTGGGGGCTCTAACAGGCCTTGCCTGATCATCTCCTGCCTATCTTTTTCCCTAGCCAGACGGCGTTGAGTGCGAAGTTTTTTCTGCTCTGGCTTGGTTAGCTTCAGTGGTTGTGGTGGGGGAGGAGCTGGCTCAGCAGGGGGCTCAATAGGACGGGGGTGCTCCACATAAATGGTGACCTTCTCTATCTTCAGTTTAGTTTCAAGCACCATACCCTCAGCAATGTCACCATATGAACCAGAAATCAAAAGAGGTACATCCCTGCACCAGATTCAACAATAAAGTTAAGTAGCCAAATATGAAAATTCAAGACCTGAATTATAAACTTCAATTTTATATGATTCTCCAGATAAAAAATGTATGTAAAAAAAACGAAAACACATTAAAAACAACAAGAATGAAAGATTGGTACAAAACCAATACTTTCATCCCTGCTGAACAATGTTATATTCCCGATCATTTTAAATTTCAGAATGCCAACTATGTGGACTCGTTCAGATTAAGGATCGGTTGGCCATAATGATGTTATTACTCACCATAACATTGTATAGTAAAAGTAAAGACTAATTCAACTTACCACCACTCAATTTCAGGAATTGGATCCTTTGGTTTCTCTTTAGAGGTCAAAATTCTCTCTGCAACCACTATCAAATTAGGATTGATATCGGGTGCAGCCTTTGCCTTTGCCAACTGTGCTTGCTTCACCCTGAACTCTTTTGCTTGTGCTTCTCCAAATTGACTCTGATATTGAGTAGAGTGAATTAAAAAAACAGGTAATGCACTAATAAAAACGATCCAAATGGGGTAAGCAGATGTAAAATACCTTCAGTTTTATGCTCTCAGCTTCTTTCGACCACTTGCCTTCTTCTACAAACTGGAAAGACATCCTCTTTGGTCTCAGGAGCTTAGTTTTATTAATACCCATCTTCGGATCAAAATAAGGATTTGATTCAGGATCCATGTCAAATTCAGGGTTAAGAATTTGGAATGCATCTTTTTTCTGTTTGTTAATGTTGACCTGCAAACATTTGATGGGTATATTAGCAGAATAAAAAATATCAAATAGAAAAACTGATGGAAACTCACAAGCACGCTGGCCAAGCAGGAAAAGTTCACAAACCTTTAGGGTACTCAGATTGCTTGGTTTAGCAACATTGACGACGTTTCCATTTTCATCTATTTCCCTACCAAGTGCATCAAGACGAAGAACAGGGGCCTTGGTAGGTTTCTGGGGAATAGTAACATCGGCAGTAGCTACCTGTCCAGGGAACAGGTTTATAAGAGGAGCAAACTCTGGGTCTTGGCGGAATCCCATCCTAGCAGCAAGCTCCTGTGCACGTTTTACAGCTTCAATATTGGGTATCCCTGCCATACCAGTAGAAGCGGCTGTGCCACCCAAGGGAATATTCATAGATGCCGGCACAGTAGTTTGTAAGGTTGATGAAATGAACCCTGCAGCTTCAGTTCTAGTTGTTGGCAGTGGTCCAGCACTAGGTGGTGCTTTAAGTCCCAAGGGTGGGCGACCATAGGAGCTTGTGCCAGCATTCTTGTTCAACTGTATGGTCAAAATTGTACAATAAAATGAAACAGTACTCCAGACATATATACCTACAGTTACTGACCAAGAGCAAAGAGTAATAAACATAATCCAAAGATAATAAGCAGTATCATGTAACATAGACCTAATCATATCATTTTTGAATCACTTACTTGAGGAATCTTCTTCAGTTTCTCTTTCAATTCCTTCTGCATCTGTAAAGCTTTCTTAGCTTTGGCTAAAGCATCTAGTGACATATTTGTGGTTTTTCCAGCAGCTGAAGATGTCCCATCTGTACTAGATTTTCCAGGAACCTCATGAGATCTGGTAATACTAACTCCCTTATTTTCATGTGTGGTAGGAATTGAAGATACCTTGGTAGGGAAGGGGTGACCAGTGGCCGGTGAGGACTCAGGCACACTCCTTGGTGCCATAGAGATTGATTCCAGACCAACAACCTGTAAGAATGAAAATTGCATATGCATGCGAATAAGCAAATACAGTAGAACTATAAAAAATAGAAGAAAATAACTATATTTATAACATAAATCAAAATAGGCTCAGTAAAAGGTACAACATCAAAATGATACACAAATTAGAAGACATATACCTTTAAAGAATGCATTGTTTATAAATCAAACAGTATATATTATATAACGCATCACAACAACTGATTAAAATTATTTTACAAATCATAACTATTCATGTGCACAAGCAAAAGCAGTGTTCTAAAAAATCGACCTAGGCAGGGAGTTTTTAAACACTAACCTGATTTAATATAATCAGGCGGTTCAAGTTGGCTGGGCAGATTTAGGCTCTCGTTTTTTTAAAAGAATTTTAATTTTACTGGCTCCACTCTGCATTGCAGATGTCTACATTCAATTCTACTGGCTCTAATACTCTACATACAACTCAGTGCAAAAGGATGAAAGGTCAGTAAATTATTTATCCTCCGGGCAGTATCGTTTCTAAGCTAATTGGTTGTTTCAAATCTCCAACAAGAAATTCTTAGTCATCAACATATCAATAGCTCACATCATAATTCTACAGTAAGATGAAGCTCAAACACCAACAGTATTTTCTATTGACTGGTGACTGGGCAAAATCAAGTTTAAATTTATAACTCGCATGCTTCTAGCTAAACTCACTCATTCAAAGAAACAATGTACATCCATCACTTAGCATGTTTTCTTACTTGTGTTTTCAAAGAGAAACCAAACAATTCATTCATACAAATTAAGCTAAAACATGCATAGCAGACTCTAAAATGGCATCTAAAAGATATGGTTTCAAAAGAAAAGGGTTAACCAGAAAACTCACATTCTCCCCCGACCCGCCTCCATTGGTGGCACCAGAGCTCTGTCTATTACCAAACTGCTCATCAGTCTCTTCCTTCTTCACCTTCACCTCACCGGGATTCACCGGTCTAGCATTTTCCTCTGCAACACCCACAACATCAGCCTCCTCCTTGACCTTATCCCCAAACCGCCTCCTCTCTCTCCTCTGATTCCCAGTAGACTCCTTCCTGTCGTCTGAAACCCTAGATCTCTTCTCTCCCCCATCGGCCCTATCCTCGCTCTCTCCCCTATCCTTCCTCTTCTGCTTCTTCTCCACTGACCCCTCCCTCTCGCTCTCGCGCTCGCGCTTCACCTCCCTCGGCTCGGACCTCTCTCGCTGCTCCCGATCGTCGTCGCGCCTCGATTTGTGGTCGCGAGGCTCGTGGGAGCTCTCGCGCCTGGAATCGCGGTCGGATCGGTGGTGGCGGTGCTTCTCGTCGCGCGACGAGCGCTTCTCGCCGCCGTCTCCGTCGCCGCGGCTCCGGTGGTGCTTCCCCTCCCGATCCCGGTGGTCCCGGTGCTCTCTCGCCGAGTCGCGCTCGTCTCTTGATCTCTTGCTCGATGGCCTCTCCATCGCTCGAGCTCCTCAGGCTTCAAGGTTCCTGAAGAAGATGCAGGAACGCTATCGAGAACAATTTTGCCCTTTCTTGTTCCTCTTTTGTGGTGTCGTTCCAGGGTTTATGGCCACATATTGGGCCTTCAAATAAACTAAGCCCAAAACAAGCCCATGACCAGGCTCAGGCCAGGCCCAATATGGAATAAACTAAACCGACCTGGTTTAGGAAACTTACTATGCCTGTAAATACGGCTCACTACTGTGCTCTCTGAATTGAGAAAAGAGACTTGAGAGACAAGTTTCGTCACAACTCACAAACCATGGCTCGTGGTCGCAGACGAGACGAAGAAGAAGAGTCTTCAGAGGAGAGAGGCTCGTCCAAGAAGCTTCGGAGGTCGATATTCATCGAAGACGCGGCCGAGGAGGCGTCAGAGGACGAATCCGACGAAGACTCCGGCGGATCTAGGCGGAGACGCCGCGGCGGAGGCAACGCGATGAAGTTCATCGACTACGAAGCGGAGGTGGACAGCGACGAGGACGATGAAGAAGACGCGGAGGACGATTTCATAGTCGAGGGCGGAGACATTCTCCCGGCAGAGGAGGAAGGAGCCGATCGCCGCCTTCCGTTCCAAGAACACGAGGACGAAGAAGAGGACATTGAAGAGATCGAGAAGAGGATTCGAGAGCGGTACCGAAGCACGGAGAGCGAGTACCAGGAGGAGGAAACCCTAACGGCCGTGGAGCAGCGAGCTCTATTGCCCTCGGTTCTCGATCCCAAATTGTGGCTCGTCAAGTGCGCGATTGGGCGCGAGAAAGAGGCGGTGGTGTGCTTGATTCGGAAATTGATCAACAAAGGACCCAAAATCCTGAAAATTAGGTCATCAATTTCTCTGGACTATCTCAAGGGCTACATATACATTGAAGCAGAGAAAGAGGCTCATGTCAAGGAGGCTTGTGAGGGCCTGCGATTCATATTTTTACACCAGAAGATTGTGTTTGTCCCGGTCGAGGAAATGGCAAGCGCGCTCGATTCGTGCCTGAACAGAGAGATTGGTGCTGTGGGGCGAGACACATGGGTCAGGATCAAAATTGGGCAATTTAAAGGCCAGCTTGGTAAAGTGGTGGATGTGAACAATGTGAAGAACAAGGTCACTGTGAAATTGGTGGTTCCGAAAAAAACCCAATTTCTAGAGCATGGTTTTGTGTATAAAACCATGTCCATGAAGTCAATCATTGCCCATGACATCAAGAGACCAACTCTCGACGAGCTCGAGAAGTTTCAAGAGCCAGGACAAGGCTTGGCTGCTGGTGGTGGTAATTTGTCAACAATGTGTAGAAAAAGAAAGACTGGTCGGTTTGTGAAGGGCGATAGAGTGGTTGTCACGAAAGGCGATCTCAAGAACTTGAAGGGGATTGTTGAGATTGTGGAGGACAAGAGTGTCCATGTCAGGCCGGAGATGAAGGGCCTTCCCAGTACTGTCGCTGTGAGCGAATCCGAGCTCTGCAAGTACTTTGAGCTTGGGAATCATGTCAAGGTTGTCAACGGGGTACAAGAGGGCGCGACCGGTATGATTATTAAGGTTGACAGCAATGTGGTCACTGTCCTGTCTGATGCAACCAGAGAACACTTCAGAGTGTTTGCTGATGATGTTGTGGAGAGTTCGAAAATGGTCACTTCAGGCGATCCGGACAGTACTGCTGTTCCTATCCATAGAGTTGGGGAATATCGAAGAACCAATTATGGCAACACCAATACTGTGAGAGGCGTTGACTTGTCGAGAGGAGGAAGGGGACATCAGGGCGGTTCCTCGGCCTTGAGAGAAGGTAGTAGAGTGAAGATTTGCAAGGGGGTGTTCAAAGGTTGTAGGGGAAGAGTTAAGGAAGTGAAAGGGCAATCGATTCGGATTGAGCTGGAGAGTCAAATGAAGGTGGTTGCCGTTGACCGGAGTTGTGTTTCTGATGATGTTGCTGTTGTTGTTGCTGCTCCTTCAACTCCATTCAGAGATTGTAGGACACCAATGAGGGGTAGCGAGACACCAATGAGAGGGAGTGAGACTCCAATGGGCATGAGGACTCCTATCCATAGCCATGCTTGGCACATTTAGAAATTCACTTTTCACTTCCTTTGGGGATTGCATGGTGTGTAATGATGGTGTTGAATATTTTCTTAACCTTGGGGATCCTGTGATGTGTTTTCTCGTATTCGCATGTGAATGCCACTGTTTTGAATTATATATGATTATCATGTTATAGTTTTGAGCTTTCAAACTCTTCAAACCATTATAAAAGAGATTTTACAAATCAAACTACAAACTTTTATGAAACATATGCCACTGTTAAGAACGTATAAATTACATGTCTATAATATCTTCATACATGTTTATCGTCTTCGTTATTGTTCAATTAACTTTTTCAACTTGTCGTGTTTAAACTTGATATTCATGCTCACAATGGAAGAATCAATTATGGCTCCTCTGCTTTCTTTGACAAATTAAGTTGAACCATGGCTTTTATTTGGATGCTATGCAATGGGAAGGTGCAAATTTTGTTTTTCTTTGTGCGTACTCATCGAAGATAACGACATATTCTTGGTTTAGAACGAGGAACGACAACAATTTAGTTGGCATATTCTTGGACTAGACAACACTGGTGTGTAGTGATCTGTACAAAAGACCAAATACAATGCAAAAGAATAGTGAATTTATGGCACCTACACAGGCAAAATCGGGTTTGTTAGTTATATGGACAAAAATCTATACACAATAAGTTTATCATTATGGCACCTTCACTTCACAAGTAAAGAACGAGCAAGCCAATTGGCAATCCTGGAAACGAATTTTACACAAATGTATACGTTCATATCAGATATAACTAAAACTAAACCCATAAGGAACTGCATAGAACACACTTGTTCTGCTGTACACAACATAATACATTTGCTGTATGACTAAAAATATGAACACACTTCTTCACAGCAACCTACACCGTCTCCTCCTTAACCATCTGAGCAAAGATCTTACTCATCGAAACGTCAACAATGTCATCGTCCACGCTCGCCAAGCTGAACTCTGCAGCAGCAGCAGCAGAAGAAGATCCTCCAGCGTGACTTAACTCGCCATCCTCGTTTGACCTCTCTTCATTACATTGCAGCTGAAGCACATACTCCAAGTTCCACAGTACATCTCCCATGGCAGGCCTATCAACGCCACGCTCGGCCAAGCACTTCTCGGCTATCTCCCCAAACTTCCATATCGTCTCCTCCTTGGCCTGCCCTACAAGATGAGGATCCATGATCTGTTCCAGCTCGCCTCTCTTCTGCCATTTCATCGCCCACTCGACCAGATTGGTTTGTTCTCTGGGGAGCGACGGGTCAATGACCGGTCTCCCGCAGATTACTTCAAACATAACGACCCCAAACGAGTAGACGTCTGATTTTTCTGTTAGTTGTTGCCTTATGAGGTACTCGGGATCCAGATACCCGAAACTTCCCTTCACTGCAGTGCTGACATGGGATTGGTCTATCTCTGGACCAGTCTTTGAGAGCCCGAAATCAGCCACCTTGGCCATGAAGTTCTCGTCTAGGAGGATATTCGCAGACTTGACGTCGCGGTGGATGATTGGCGCTGCAGAACCCGTATGCAGATAATGGAGCCCTCTGGCCGATCCAATGCAGACCTCGAGCCTTCGTCTCCAACTCAGCCTCGGGTTGTCTGAGCCGTAGAGGTGATTCTTGAGGGTTCCGTTGACCATGTACTCATAGATTATTATCATCTCGTTGTGCTGATCACAGTAACCGATCAGGGACACCAAATGGCGGTGGCGAAACTTTGACAGCATCTCAATCTCGGTCCTGAACTCGTTAATCCCCTGGTGAGACTGCGGAGCTCCTCTCTTGACCGCAACTTGTGTTTTGTCTCTCAAACTTCCCCTGTAGACTTTCCCGAAACCTCCCACGCCAATGACTAGGCCCTCGTTGAAATAATCAGTAGCCTCCTGGATTGCCACGAAAGGAAAGCGGTACCCTATCTTTGAGCTCGAGAAAATGGCACTCCCGTTGGGATTATAGTGATCCTCTGCCTGACCCACATGAGACAGCTTCCTTCTCCTCCTTCTTCTGCATAGCAAGTACACGAAAACGACAACAGCAAGAATAGCAGCACACAAGCCAGCAACAAAATACACTACCAGACTAGTTTTCACCTTGGAGCTTGACTTTGATGGGAATGCTCCATCGGAAGGAGCCAAGCTGTTCTTAGAGTTGCTGATTTTCATGACTTCAATCCCACTGAGGATGCCATTTGGGTCATCGGAAGTCGGAGAAGGGCCAACACTTACTATCAGTGTGCCGGAATCCGTAACCTTAGTGACAACATCTGTGTAAAACGGGGCTCCCGGGATGTCTGATGTTAGATTGCCAAAATCGAGAATCTCATAGGCAAGCAGAGAGTCTATGTAGATATTGAACGCATGCATTTGAAGACTAACATTCGCTACTATATCACATAAGTGAAACCGAACCAGGTAGCTGAATCCAGGATCAACATCGAAAAACCATGTGATGTTGGCCTTCATTCTCATATCCCATTCCCAATCTAACCTTGTGGCTGTCCCGTAGACTATAGGGGGAGCTATATTCGTTGTTGGCCAGCTCCTTGAGAAGTTCACAGCTTTAATGTTGGACTCGAAACGTGGACGGCTGTTTGCTACCAAATAAGGGCCATCAGCAGCCCAAAGTCTCCACAAGGTGTCATTCTCGGGGCGAACTGTGTGATTCCCCATGTTTACCCTCACAACCGTCTCTAAAGCTTGCTTTTCCAAATTTTGGTGATTGCCCGAATCAGCAACGAGGCTAACAGCGTTGGGAATGAGCTCATCGGGAAGTGAAATCATCTCGAGGGCGTTTACGAATGCAAACGAATTGGAAAAGGGAACGAATTCAAGGACCAGGCTACTAGAGGTGATATTAAGAGAGAACTCTTTCACCGAAGAACCATTTGTTTGCTGAAAGTCTTTAAGGAGAGTGATGTTTTGGGCAGAGACGCTAAACTTTGCCGTGCTCAAATCATAGCTTCCTTGAACAAAAGAAAAGAAATATAGGCGGATCCTATGTTGACCTTGTTTCTTGATTGGGAATGTGTATTTGGAAGGCCCATTGAGCACTCTAGCGTTCTGATACAAGGCTCTATCATAGGGTGGCAATGAAGATGAAGAAGTGGTGTTGACTAAAATCTCTAGGGGTGTTGAAATTTTTGTGAGGTTGGAGATGGAGGAATCAGACACAAATACCCTATCACCCACAGGTGTGTCTTTATAGGATCCACAGTCTATAAGATAATTGTCCATAGGATCAAATCCTAAGGAAACACATAGTAAACACAAAACACATGAAACCCAGATGACAAATCCAAAACTTTTAGCACCCATGATGATCAACACACAGAATCTAGACAGTAATGGTCTTAGGAACTCAAAAGAAACCCATATGATTGGAAAAGAAGTGGCAAAGCATAGATTTCAGATAAGAACTGATATTGCATAAAGATTGGCAAAATGGTAGGCTAGACCTGTAATAGAAGAACAAGAGAAACAAAAATGGCAAACCTGAGAGTCAAGTCTAGACTATAAATTTGTAACATGGAGATCACCAGATGAAACCAATCAGATTCTCAAAAACAAAACCCAGAAATAGGAACCCTACACAGCAATACTCATCCCTATAAATGCTCCTCACAACCCCAATATAGACTACACAAAAAGGACTCACCTTTTTAATCTCATGCCCGTCAGTGAAGAAATTAAGAAAAGCCCAGGTGTGATTAAGACCCAGAAACGGAGCGAGAGCGGAGTGAGAATTGAGCGCCGCTCTGAACCGAAACGGAGCGGATCGAATCTGGAGGAAGCCGAGCTTGCC
>JAYMTP010006589.1:0-11920 GCA_036897365.1 Geranium brycei | reverse complement strand
GGTCGTTCTTGAACATAACCTTCATAATTCGAAATCTATGAAAATCACACACTATTTTTGGGTTTATTCCATCTTAATTTTGCTTATGTGTTATGGTTTACGGTTCTTGAAATTTTTTTTCATAATTCGAGATCTCCGAAATTTTTTTGGATTTCTCTATCTTGATTTTGTTGATGTTATAGTTTTAGGTTCTGAACAAATTTTTCATAATTTGAGAAAAATTATTTGTTTTTTTGGGTTTTTTTTATCTTGATTTTTCTTATGTCATGGTTTTCGTTATTGAACACATAATCTTAATAATTCGAAATCTACCAAAATTACACATTGTTTTAGTGTTTTTCCATCTTGGTTTTGGACAAAGCTTGCATAATCCGAAACCCGGATCAAGACATCAAAGAAAATGGATTGCCCTCAAACTCATGGAGGCTCTACAACCTCTTCTGAAACCGCTTTGTTTTTGACCGGTCGCCTCTCGCAGACCACTTCGAGGAGCAGAGGTCCGAATGCGAACACGTTGGAGCTCGCCGTCGGCTTCACGGTCTGGTTTAGCTCTGACGCGAGGTATCTGAGCGTCCTCACCATGCACGTCGTTTATGGATTTGACGTCTCTGTGGATCGCGACATGTTCCCATTCCTCAGCCTCGAACGACCACGACGAGCATCTCCGGCGACGATCACGGCAAGCCTCCAGTCAATAGCGAGGAGGCGGGGTCGGCATGCGAAGTCGGTCAGAGCTTGAGCCATAGTCATTGGGAAAACAACAAAATCCTCACAATGCCATTTAAAGCTTGACTAAGGACATTTTTGTCTTTTTACTTAAAATATGAATAGATTTCCTCCAAAATTTTAAGGGTTATACTAACTCTCAATTTTGAATTCCTTATAGTTAGGTGTCTAGTTTAAAATATAAAGATAGGCATGTGTCTTTTGATCAATTAAACATTATATATATACTTTTCTTTTTTCTTCATATAAAAGACTATTTTATAGTATCTCATTAATGAGTATTTAAGAGTAGTGGCATTTAGAATAAATCATAATTAATTAATTAATTGATAAGAATAGTCCCAAAAATAAATAAAACAAAAACATTGACTATCCTCTTGCCAAATATGATAAACCATTCATCACACCAGACAGGAAGTTAGTAGGTACCACTTACCAATACTAAAATGCAAGACAGACAATTCAGCCATTTCATTCTGTTAATCAGGTACAGAGAGAGGGGTAAAATAGTCAATATAGGACGAATAGAATTAATGGAAAATGACAATGCCCAAAGTCCCAAAGTGGACGACGGCTTCGTGAACGCGCCTATATATAACGTTGTTGCTCCCAGTGGAATCTTCATTCCCATCTCTCAATCCAATCCATATCTCTAGTTTAAGTTTTATTTCAATTCACTGTGTAGTGTTGTCGCTTACCCAATTGCACCTTCTTCCTCAACTTCACTTCACTCCACTTTCAGGTATTCATCACCAGCTTCTGTGATTTCCAGCTTTTCAGAGATACCCAAAAGCTCATTAGCCGCAAAAATTTAATCTTTTTGAATGGTACCTTATTATTTCGGCCAAAAGGCCTTTCTCTTTCTGGGCTACCAAATTGCTTCTTCCCAAATATGGAATCGAATCAATCCCTTTTTCCTCTCTTTCCCACTCTCACTTGTTTTCTACTGGGTTCTGTAAATTTTGTTTCATTTCTGTATTTTGTGACTCTACGAATCGGTTTCTTGGAAAATTCTGCGAATTTTTCAAGTTTTACAAAATTAAACTTGTAACTTTTCATTTCTGGGTCTGCAAGAAATCACTCAAATGAGGGTAGAGTAAATTTACTGCTCTGTTCCATTAGCTGGGCCGGACCAGTTTTTTGTTTGTTTGTTGCAATGTACATAAGGTGTTTGTTTATCTGCTCGTGTTCACGAACCGACAATTAGCATCGTTTCTATGATGATCATTGGTTTTGTAATTATTCGTCTATGTTATGTTTTCTTGTTTGCTGTTTTGTTGTTCAGCTGTGGAATATTTCTCAGGAGTCAAACTTTTTTGTCCTTTTTGTTTCTCTCACTTTCTGCATTTTTGTTTGCTTGTTTAGGTGATTCAGAGCGGTTGGTGAGAATGTTGGAGAAGATGGAAGCTCTGAACCCGGAGACTGTGATCGAGGAATTTGAAGCCATGACAAAGGATGCTGAGAGGGTTCAGATTGAGACCCTCAAGAAGATTCTTGAACAAAATGGTTCTGCTGAGTATTTGCAGAAACTGGGTCTCAATGGAAGGACTGACCCTGAAGCTTTCAAGGCTTGTGTTCCTGTTGTCACTCACAAGGACTTGGAGCCTTATATTCAGAGGATGGCCGATGGCGACACCTCCCCGATTCTCACTGGGAAACCTATAACAACCATGTCACTGAGGTTACTTCTTTTTTTGCATAACAAATTCCTAGTATGCTATATTTGGATTATGAAAGGTTGTGTTAAGATTTGAATTTAGAGGTCTTGTAGGGTGAGTTGACTTAATTATGATTGGTTTTGACATTGTTGTAGCTCTGGCACAACTCAAGGAAAGCCGAAGATAGTGCCTTTCAATGATGAGTTGATGGAAACTACGGTGGAGATATATCGAACCTCCTATGCTTTTCGGAGTAGGGAGTTTCCGGCTGGGGGCGGGAAGGCTTTGCAATTTATCTACAGCAGCAAGCAGTTCAAAACAAAAGGCGGCCTAGCTGTTGGAACAGCTACAACAAACGTGTACAACGATTCATGGTTCAAGAAAACAATGAAGGCAATAAAGTCCGAATGTTGCAGCCCCGATGAGGTCATTTTTGCTCCTGATTTCAACCAGTCGTTGTATTGCCATCTCTTGTGCGGGCTCATATTCTGCAATGAGGTCACGCTCGTGTCCTCTACATTCGCCCACAGCATCATCCACGCTTTCCGCACGTTTGAAAAGGTATGGGAAGAGCTTTGTACTGACATACGCACCGGGGTCCTCTCCAGCAGGATCACCCATCCATCCATACAGATGGCCGTGTCCAAACTGCTGAAGCCAAATCCCGAACTGGCGGATTTGATATTCAAGAAGTGCTCGGGACTCAGTAACTGGTATGGTTTGATACAAGAGGTGTTCCCTAACTGTAAGTACGTGTACGGGATAATGACAGGGTCTATGGAGCCTTATATGAAAAAACTGAGGCACTATGCGGGGGATGTTCCTTTGGTTACTGCTGATTATGGTGCTTCCGAAGGCTGGATTGCAGCAAATGTCAATCCTAAATTGCCTCCCGAGTTCGCAACTTACGCTGTGCTCCCACATATTGGATACTTTGAATTCCTTCCTTTGAGGGAAAATGCTGTGGTCGAGCCTGTGAGCCTTACCCAAGTTATTGTTGGGGAAGAATATGAGGTCATACTCACCAATTTTGGAGGTACTAACTAAGACTTTTGAATTTCTTTTTGTTTCAAATATAGACTTTGGATGATTTAAAATGCTTCCCCCATTTTCATAACATTGATAATCTTCCTCCCTATGCTGTTTTGTTCTTTTTAATTTTTGTTCTTGTGACTCTGTACTCTGTAGTGATTAAAAGTATCCTACTGTTTTGGACTTTTCCATCTTTGATTGCTTTAATATTTTCAAGATAATATTCATTGAACTTTACATTTTTTGTACAGATTAAATAAGAACTCTGAAACTATAGCCTTACTATGTAGGTCTAGTTAAGCATATTTGGTGTCCCTTGGAATTAGAAAACAAGCTTTGTGTTTTCAAGATAACCCATATGTGCAGGAGCAGGACCACATGTTGGGCTCGCGTTTTACACTTAAATATTACATCTTATACAACTATTTAGCAATATTGTTGCCTTGTGGTCATAAACAAAAGTCTTGTAGAAGGGGAGATTCAACCTGGATTCCATTGCATTTGGTACCATATGTGGTCGGTTTGTGTCTGAAAGTACTGGTTTGAGCACCAGTTTTAACTTTTAAGTGCAAACATGTCATTGCTCACAACCTTGTAAGTTGTACCCATCCCACTTGTCCTGAATTTGTAATGAATCTTCAGGTCTGTACCGGTACAAGCTTGGTGATGCAGTGAAGGTCATGGGCTTCCATAACTCGACCCCGGAGCTGAAATTCTTGCGCAGGAGCAATCTCCTGTTGACCATCAACATCGACAAGAACACCGAGAAAGACCTGCAGCTGGCAGTGGAAGAAGCAGCCAAAGTGCTGGCGGAAGAGAAGCTTGAAGTGGTAGACTTCTCGAGCCAAGTGGAGGTATCCAAGGATCCGGGACACTATGCCATCTTCTTGGAGATGAGCGGGGAGGCAAACCAAGAGACCCTGCAGGAATGCTGCAACTGCTTGGACAGATCGTTCGTTGACGGTGGCTATGTCAGCTCGAGGAAGGTGAACACCATAGGGGCGCTGGAGCTGCGAGTGGTGGCCAGGGGAACCTTCCAGAAGGTTCTAGAGCATTACTTGGCGTTAGGGTCGGCCATCAACCAGTTCAAGACGCCTAGATGCGTAGGGCCTAACAATAGGACGGTGTTGCAAATCTTGACCACCAATGTTGTCAAGAGCTACTTCAGTACTGTGTATGGGTAAAAAAGATGCTGGATGAATGCTCTGTTATAGTATTAATAATAAGTGCATTGACTTGTTAAGCTTATTTGTGAATGGGTTTTAACTTATGAGCAAAGCGTGCAGTGGTTAGTTTTGTCCAATGAGTACTGTTAATGGTACATATAATGATGAATAATATCCCTTAATTAATTACACTTGATCTAACACATTTCTTATCTAACTATATTTGACTAAATTTTTGTTTAAAGAGGTGAGTTAAGAATTTTTTTCTCACTCAACTACATTTCTCATTTATTTTAAGTTAACATTATTAGTTTTTAACGTGAAATAACCAAAATACCTTTAAATATCATTTAAATTTTTAAACACATGTCATTAAACTCATATTTTCTATCTCCTCTTTTTCTCTCCACCATCAAGCCACCACCAAAAACCACAATCCTAAACAAAATCAATTAACCCGCTCTCCCTGATCCGCTCTCTCGTCGTCGGAGTAACCTCTATGATTCATCAAGCTCTGATTTATACTAATCGGTGGTGTTGCCATGATTGGAGGAGGATGAGCAGAGGGCAGATCCAATTGAGCAAGTTGCTGCTCCACATGAATACTAATAGGAGGTCAACATCAATATAAAACCACATATTTCCAGACCATCATTTATGAGGATATTGTAGTTAAAGTTAGTAACCACAAACTCTATCGTCCTATTAAAAAAGAAAGAGAAATGTTGCAAGGGAATGATGATGCGCAATACACAATGTTGCCCAAGTACATAAAGACGATTCGAGCAACTAACCCAGACAGTGAGTGTGTGTTGCAATGTGAGAACACAAACATAGTTTTTGTTCCTACTGAATCACCTCAGCGCCGTTTCCTTCGATTTTACATTCGATACACCCTGCTCAAAAACAAGGCTTCATAATCGGTTGCAGACCTTTTATTGTCCTTATAATCACTTTGGCTATAAACTTGTGAAGAGTAAATTACTAATCACTGAACAGACATTACTAATTATTAAGAACAACAAATATACAATCTTTGAAGTTTAACTATTATGAACAAGTCCCCGAGGGGACACCGCAATGGTTTGAGTTTAACACTATTAATGGAGAGGTCTTAGTTTCAAACCTCATTGTGATCAGGGTGAAGAAGGGTTAAAAGAGTAGATTTATGATGTGATGTAATCAAAAGAACTATTATAAACAATAAGCAATTGAAATATAATTAGTTTTTTGTTACTTTTTGTTAAAAGTTTACTTTTAAAGAGTTAACCGAGTTTGACCGAGTTTTAGCCCGAAATTTTTGATTTGATTGAGTTTTGGCCGAGTTTTCTACTTCTTGTCTTTGGGAGCAGTGGTGGATCAAGAAAAACTTTCAGGGGGCAAAATTTTATACTAAAAATTTAATTAATTATTATAATAATAATTTTATTGATAAAATAATTACTAAATGTATACAACAAAAATTAATTCGAGCTTGATTATTTATTTTTTAGTTGAGTTTGAATTTACTTTCATATATATATATATATATACAAATTTAGACGGTACATGAGCCTTACAAACTCTTATAATTTGGACTCGAGTTTGATTCGTTTATCAAACGAACTACCATTGGACGTAATCTCTACATAAATTTGCTTATAAAATTCACAAATTTTTAATAATTAACAAATAATTTAATTAATAAAATATAATAGACAAAACAAAAATTTTAATGAAAAATCAATTTAACTAATACAATAATTAATAAAAAAAATTAATTATAACTATGAACTAAAAAGTAAAGAGAGAATGAAAGATGTTTCATTTTAAAAACCCACAAGTATTAACATAGTGTCAATTCTGAGATTTAAACCTATGATCTAATGGACTAAATACTATATAATTACCACTAAGTAAAACAACTTCCATGGTTAAGTTGCAAAGTCTTTGTATGCATATCAGAATTTAAGGGGGCATATCCAATTTATTGAAAAAAAAATTATATAATTTTTTTTGCCCCCTAGATCCGCCACTGTTTGGGAGGTCCAAAATCCCAAGTTTTCCCAAGTACCATAACACTAGCATTTGCAGTAGTTGAGACAGAGAATAAAAATCATAGAAGTTGTTCTTGAAGCAATTATTTGATGATTTTGGTTATGATGAACAACTAGATTGGGTGATTATTTCGGATAAACATAACGTTAGTTTCCATTCAATATAATTATTTGACAATTTATGTTACTTCTTACACAATATATTGTAAAGCGAAGTGTTTGTTTAGGGTCTTGTAGAACTATTTACTGAATTGTTTAGGGTCTTGTAGAACTATTTACTGAATGGTTACTGTTGGGGATAAACCATGTATTCAACCTTAATCACGAATATAAAGATCGAAACTTTAATTCTCGTAGGCTTTGCGGAAGCTAACCGCCTTAGAGAACTTATTCCGAATTAACAAGTAGCAATCTACTAATAATAGTTATGGCAAATAATAATCAAGATAGAGACACGAGAGTTAATGTAGTTCGGCAAAGCGGGTCCGGCAAATCCACTAAAACAATAATTTGAGAACTTGTACACACCACAAGTTTGTCACACCCAAGAAGTCAATAATTCCTCAATTCACCTCTTTTGTTCAAGCTCACTCTTTTATCAAGAGTTATCTAACTCATTCAAGATCTATTCTACTATAGAACTCTCCCCATGAGTTTTCCCCATGTAGAAGGACCACAATACCCTTTTTTATTTTTTTTATTTGTTTCACTACTAAATAAAACAATTAACTGGGACCATTGATGAAACTAATCCAATGTACATTAGTAGTTATAAGTTTTGTACTAGATAGGTGGTTCGTAATGGAGTTCATCCCACAAATTTATAAGATGAGGTTGAAAAATTAAGTGAATGGAGCTCTAATATAAATAGATTCGACCCTACGATCTCAAGGGTAAACATTAAAATCTCCTTCATTTTCGTTATCACCGATTATGGAGACTCTCACATCACGTTGGTGCTCGGGAGCAGAGGTCTTCGACATTTTGACGCACCACAACGAAGGTCAACTGACTCTCCAAAAGCTGGAGAAGCCTAAGACCGGCGATGTGTTTTTGATCAATAAAAAACGATCGCCTAGGTTTAGGAAGGATGGTCAAGTCGGGCGCAAGGAAAAGAGCGGAAAGAAGATTCATGAAACTCATGTTAGAATGAAGAAGGTATGGGTTTGAATTCTCTAATCTAAGTTACAATGCTTTGATTTCTGTTTACATAAAATGAAATCTAGATTCAGAGAAAGGTCCAATTTATTGATTTGTGGTTTAGATTTTTTCTATTTGTTTTGAAATCTAGGTTATGAGATAGTGTATACGTAGGAAATTTCGATTTTATAAGGACATCTCTTATGTGCTCTACACTCTCTAAACCTACATCGAATATACTGTAACTTATAAATTAAAGATTGTTGGCTTGTACACCTGAATCATGAGGCTCCTTTCCCTACACTTGTTGTCATTTGATAAAACCTCTCTCTGGTTTTGATTTTCTGAGTTTCCTCTTATTTCTTTCATTCCTATGGCTTGGGGACAGAAATCAAAAAAGCATCTTTGCGTATTGTTTTGATATTTGTTGCAAGTTGTTATTGAACTGCGCCTACACTTATGTATCATTATGCGTATAAGTATAACTTATGCATGTGTATTTTTTGGATATTTGTTGCAAGATGTCATTTGATTTTCTGTTCAACATCGCATGTGATTATTGTCTGATTCCATTTGCATGTATCTCTTAAAGCACAATTTTGTGTCAAATGATGTTATACTATATTCCCTTACCATTATTCTCAAAAAGTGTAACAATTGATAATATCTAAATCTCCTAGGCTTAAACATTTTACATATTGGTAGTATATTTGACAATAACATTACAATCATGCCCACTCACTATTGCAATATAACTTTCACACTCCTTTTCCGGCTTTCTTTGTCAATTCCTCTAACAACCACAACAAATCAAGAGCGGCTATAGTATTCTCTCAATCGAGGCCTTACGTGAAAATTCATATTAGTCTTTCTTAGGGCTGTCCATTTTTATCCAAGACCAGACTCACCCGACGACCCAACTCGACTCGAACCCGACTAACCCGAGACCCGACAATACCGTGTGTGGAATGGGTTGGATTGACCCGAACCTGACATCATGTGAGTCAGATGTCGGGTGACATTTTCAAAACCGTCGAATCACCCGACTCACCCAATCCCCAAGTAGAAGAATGGACCAAACCAAAACCCAGCCCACCACCACATGTGAAGTGTGAGACTGAGCCCATTTACTGGCCTGGCCCAGTTTCGCTTTGTCTCTAAAGCTTCAGTTTCGAAGCTTACAACAACTCTTCTACTCCTTACGTTTCCGATGTGGAACTTATTAGAGAGGAAGGTCAACTGCGCGACGTGACGTGACGTCCACCCTCGATCCTGTTAAGTTAAATCCATCTCAGCCGTCCATACATTACAACGTGGACAACCCTACTCCACACACCGAAGATCAAACGCATCACGAGACCATCTCACACACTCAATTCAATTTCTTCTCTCGTCTGAAATCCTAGCAGAGCTCGACCTCTCCGTCCTCACCTTCTTTCTCGTGTCTCTCAGTCGCACGTCCAAGCCTCAGTCACATCTCCATCTACTACATCTCACAACGGATCGATTCTTGAGTTGCCGTTAAGAATCGATCCGTTGGAGTTGGAGTTTTGGAGAATGGAGAGCTGACCATCACACAACACCAGTGGATATTCAAGCTACCTTCATATCCAACGGCCAGAAGAGGTGGACGGCGATGACATGTCTTCAAATCCGGTTAGTATGATTTTAAGGTTTCGATTCTTCTTGATTTTCTTCTTGGGTTTTCAATTTCAATTTTGATTTCAATTCGGGATTAGAAATTCGGGTTTTTTGTTTTGGGGGTTAGGGTTAGAGTTCGGGTTCGATTGAGAGTCCCTGATCATAAATTTGTGGGTTAATTTCAATTCTAATTTGGGAATTTATGGTTTAAATTGGGGATTTAGGATTTTAAAGTGGGGATTAAAATTGGGGATTTAGGGTTTTAAATTGAAGTTAAAATTTGGGATTTAGGGTCGAATTGGGGATTTAGGGTTCGAATTTTAAATTGGGTTTAGAATTGGGGGTTAATTTGGGGATTTAGGGTTTTACTTTCAAATTGAGATTAAAATTGGGGATTTAGGGTTCGAGTTTGAAATTGGGGGTTCATTTGGGGATTTAGGGTTTTCGATTTCAAATTGGGAAATAATTTGGGGCTTAATTTACAAATTTAGGGTTTTAATTTTTGTAATGGGCTCATGTTTTTGGGCCCATTAGGTCTGTCGGGTGGAACCCGAGTCACCCGACAACCTGAGTCACCCAAACCCGACTAGTCGAGAACCAAGCCGAGTCGAGTCTCCGGTCCGACTTCTTGGACCCGACATGGGCCGAGTCAGGTCCAAAATCCGTCGGGTCCATTCGACCCGATCCGATGAACAACTCTAGTCTTTCTTATTCAAAATTTTACAGTCATCCAAGAAAAAATCTTTTTTCCAAAAATTCATCCATCCAATTTTGTCGTATAATTGTATATGTTTGAGCCCTATTTTGACTGGCAGCCTTAAGCGGTGACTTCACTCGCTTAATAGTAGAGACGTCACTGCAACAAGTAATAATATATGTTTCCAAAAAATATTTTATTACACATAAATGCACATTACTATTCAGTAAATTGTACTAAATTTAACGTGTTTACCTGTATAGATTAACAATGAGAATATTATAAAACGTTACAAGACTAATAGTGAAAACAACTTAAAATTCAAAAGAAGGTGCTACTGGACAAGCCATGAAGCATACACCAACATTGCACATATCGCATTGGTTCATTATAGAGACACTATGGGAGACGTTCAAACACAAAGTGATGATGATGACACAGAACTCCAACAACAACAAAATACATATAGAACTAAAGTTGAAATACAAATTGATGATGGTGCAAATGAACTTCAGACAACATATGATGATATTGCCCATGTTGAGCAATTCATGTCCATGATTAAAGAGAATAAGGCCGTCCCTACCATTAAGCGAGTGAAGTTACCGCTTAAGGTTCCTTACTAAAAGGCCCCCAAAATATAATAGTATATAATAAGAGGAATTTTTTGGTGGATTAAAGTTTTAGAAACAATTGGATGACGACGAAGAATAAGAAGAATTTGATACTATAATGTAGGATAGATTATATTTACTTTATTGTTATAGATTTATCTATTTTTATTCAGTTAATAAAAAATTGGAGATTCGTCTCCCTATAAAATTTAAGGTCTCATATGAATTTTCTCTTAAGACCCCGAGAATGCTAGGGCCACCCCTGAAAGAAAATAACCAGTCAGTTAACCTTTTGATCTAGTTCCAAGTGATTATGGGAACCTCGTATATGAAAAGACAGAATTGGAACGCACAGTCATTTGGACATGCTTTCAACCTCTTTGATGGAGGGTACCAAGAGAACATATAATTGTTTCATATGTTTAATTCCATTCAAAAACAAACTCATAAAGAAGATGAAAATGAAAATTATACCCACTATCTTCAGAGATTGAAAGGTGAGTTTCAAAAAATATTGCAAACCTCAATGACATAGAGAAGAAAGTGGAGCAAGTTTCAAATCGTGAAAACAAAGAAACTGGTGGATGTTCACTCATCACGTTGGTGCATCAGTTATATTCAGTATCTTCTGAAATTGAAAAGGAAGATTATGAAGATATTACCAACTTTAAGGACAAAGAGAAAGGTGCAGAACAATCTAAAGAGCCAGAGTTAAATCTGCTAGTGCAGAGAGATGAAGGAACAAGCCTAAGCAAATTGGAGGAGAACCTACTTCTAGCCAGATTTGTCCATGTGATACCCTGCTGCAATGTGGAAGAGAATGACGAATGGGATCATGAGATTTAGGAAACATTGGCTAGTAGGACATCAAGTGATATGTTCATGAAGAAACTCTTGGATAGACATCTGGAAAACAAAGAAAGAGAATGACCAATGGAATCATGATGTTAAGGAAACTTTGGCTGGTAGGGCAACAAATGATAAGAGTTGGAAAAAACTACTGGCAAAACATCTAGTAAACAAGTTAAAGAACTGGTTAAAAAGCAATCCACCACAAGAAAAAAGGGAAAATCTCCTATTCATGAATGTTGGACTTGGACACATAGAGGCAATGGAGATGATAATCAACAATGGTGTTATTACATAATATATTGGCTCATTTTTAGGCAACGGAAACTGTCGCACCAAATGTCGAAGACATTCTCTACAA
>JAYMTP010006588.1:0-11923 GCA_036897365.1 Geranium brycei | reverse complement strand
GGGCACCCCGAGAATGTATTGAAGCTTAAGAAACCAAGACCCCCTAGTTCCATATGTTTACATAAATCTGCCGATCGACGCCAGAGATCTCCGGTTTCCTCCCAGTACCGAGCCATCAACCAACCAAAACCGCAGCAAGCAAATCGCCAAAATTTTCCTGTCATACCTCTGATAAGCCCTGCCTGGGTCCGTCTCCTGTCGCTGCACCGATCTCCACCGAGCTTCTCTACCCAAACACCGCTGGCCCCCTCCCTGACTCGTCTCCCCTCGCAGATGATATCGAAATAGTACCCTCTCAACTTTACCATGGCAAAGTCACTGTCCCTCCAAATCATGGGCCTTAAACCCATTCTCCAGTCACTGGCTCAACCCACACCTCCGCCTCCCGGCCGTGCTTGCCGCCGCGAGTTCTCTCTCCCACCCAATTCGAAAACCTCTACAGCCCTCAAATCCGCCCCTTCAGTCGCCAGAACACCGACTCCAAATCGTACCCTAAGCTCCGACCCACGCTAACCACTCGATCTCGCCGCAGTCTAGCCGCTGCAACTCCTGACTTCCCTCCCAATCGCAGACCCACAAGGCTGCGTAGCTCGACAGCTTGCTGACACAGCGAAACCCCAACGAGAGGGTACTGACCGCGTAAGAACAACTTCTTCCATGAAGAGATGGTATTGGCATTCAAGTAAGTGTGATTTTTAATGTTATTTATAAATAATAATATAAAAATGTTTAAAAAAAACTCCAAAGGTACATTACAAAGTGGTAAAGTGGAATTGACACATTTTCTTGTCGTGGGAATTTTAGATTTCCATATGCTTTCATTTTCTTGTTTGACAAAAGTAAATAAAGAGAAGAAAAATAAAAATGAAAGGAAGGTGGGTCCCACTCCATATTTGAAGTACCAATAGGCAATAAGCAGAGGAAATGTCGGATTCTCCCAAGAGGACCTCATTTATAAAAGCCGCCGTTCTCAATCTCCAACACACTTTCTCTCTGGAGAAATAAATAAAATTAAAAAATTGAAAATTGTTCAAGGAGAGAGAGAGAGAGAAGCAGAGCAGAGCAGACCAATCCACAAACCCTAGAATTCATCTTCAGATTCGTCTCCGATCTTCTTCTCAGCCGATTGATTGCCTGAATTTAATGCCTCTGCAGCTCTTCCTCAGCACTGTAGTTCAATTTCACCAACTGGGTCTTCCTCTTCCTCTTCCGATTGGCTGAGATCGAATCGAGGTGGGTGTTGTGGTTTTGATGTTGTTTTTAGTTTCTGGGTATTGGGTTTCGTAATTGAATTTGAATTTGTTGGTATTGGGGTGGAGTGTAGTTTGTGGAGCATGTATCATCCGAAGAAATTCTCTACGTCGAGCTTGGTGCCGCACAGGGGTCAGGGAGCTGAGCAGCTGGGGAATGCAGCGGCTCCGTCCAAGAGCTCGCCGCCGCCTCCTCCGGCCGGCGGAGGCGGCAAGCAGCGGCTGCGGTGGACTTCGGAGCTTCATGACCGATTTGTGGATGCTATTGCCCAATTGGGTGGACCAGATAGTGGGTATTTTCTTCTGGTGCTGGTTTAAGTGATTTGCTCTTTTAAGCTAAGGTTCTAGCTTGTTTGATGATGAGTTGTTGTGGGTTTTAGCCGAGGGAAAAGTTTGAAGTTCTTATTTGAAAGGTTAATGAAATGATTGTTGTTGAATGTACATTATCGAAAGTTTGTGGAATTCCCAGGTTGGGAATTCTGTATTTTGAGTAATACCCTTGTGGTGAACAACCTTTAAGAGTCATGAAAAAGCTTTTTTTTTGTTTTGCATTTGTAGGATAGGTATAGGAAGCTCTGAGTTTTTTTATTGAATTATGAGGCATTGTTGAATTTTAGGTTCTTTATATGTGGATGCAAGCTATCTGCTGCATCTTAATATTCTTGGTATGTACATGCTGATATATCGCTTTGACATCATTGGGTATGTTTTATTTTAGGAGCAACGCCTAAGGGTGTTCTGAGAGTTATGGGAGTACCTGGACTTACGATTTATCATGTAAAGAGTCATTTACAGGTGAAGTGATCTAGTTTGTATATTCCAATATAACTAAGCATTGAGTAATTGATATTGATACTGTTTTCTCTAGCCAAATCTGATGGCTCCATTAACTTGTTGTGTAGAAGTATCGCCTTGCGAAATATCTTCCCGACTCTCCAGTGGATGGTAAATGAGCTCCTCCCTGTATTTATTTTGTTTCGACTTTCGAGCAGATAATCTTAGGCTGGAGAAATCTTTTATCACTTGTAGGTTCTAATGATGATAAGAATGGTTCTGGTGATAGTCTCTCTGGCATGGATTCTTCCCCGTGGGTATTCTTGTCTCCTTCAAATCATTATTATACCACTCTACAACCATAGTTCCTTTCCCTTGCACTCTCACCTGTAAGATATAAGGACTCTATCTTTCTAACAAATATCGACTTTTCATATTTCTCAGAGGCGTGCAAGTCAACGAGGCACTAAGGATGCAGATGGAAGTTCAGAAACGTCTTCATGAACAGCTTGAGGTCTGTTTTTGTGCATTCATGTTGCTTATAGTTGCTGATGGCAAATGATAATTTTTAACCTCTTGTCAAGTGCCTTAAAAAGAAAATAGAAAGTGTACTGAAAGTCACGAAGTCCTGAAATTACTGATGCTGAAGCTGCCACTTTCTTTCATTTAAGATAATTAGATACACTATCCTTTCTGCAAAAGGTGTACACTTTTATTGCACATCTAAAGGTCAAGGGTCTTGTGTCTTGTGTCCTGTGTTATTGGTCTACAACCCTCTCCCTTTCTTCTGTGTCAACTAATCATTAGAAAAAGGAAATTATTTTTCATATCCTTATCCTTATTGGCTTTAACACTAATGCACTAATGAGTATCTTGAACCAGAGTTGACATCTTGTATCTCTATGATGAGAAAGTATAGAACCCCACAATATTAGAATCACATGTCATGTTTATTAAACAAATACACTTCGGTTTTCCTTTTACTTACTGTGGAAGCATGACTGCCATGATGTGTATGAACAAGCATTTGGCGTATGATGTGAGAAGCATGATATGCAATTGAGTAAATGAATTTGGTTGTAGCCTCAGTTATGTTTTGCTTGTTCATTTCTACCTTGTACCGCCTCAATGCTGTGATCAGCTGTATGTTATTGAATCGTGTGCCGATGATTTAGTATGGCCATGCCTGTTTCAGGTTCAGAGACAGTTACAAATGAGGATAGAAGCTCAGGGGAAGTACTTGCAGAAGATAATTGAGGAGCAGGAGAAATTAGGCGGTGCACTAAAGGCCTCTGAGATCGTGGAAAGTAAAGAAATGCCATATCAGTCAGATCAACTTCCTGATGCCTCCACCGGCCCTTCCACTCCGTCAAAGAAACAAAGGATCAATGAGGGGCTGAGAGATGTATCCAAGGAGGCAAAAAACAGTGACATCCAGCAGGAAGCACCCTCAGATATAGACAACAGAGATTATGCAGAATAAGATCTCTTGTCAATTACAATCTTGTGTATGTGTTATAAATAATGCTTGTAAAATACTATCCATTTGGTGTAATCCATTGTGTAATTACTATTATTGAATACAATACGATTATTAGCACTATCATTTTCGTCATTGTGAGGCAAGACGCACATAAGGATTCACTCACAAAAGTCTAGTTCATTAGATATAGCAAAATAAAATACAAAAACCAGAATAAAATGTCAACTAGAAATGGTTTTGCAGTGAATTTACATAGCAGTCATGTTGTGGTGATGCATCAATGTCAGAAAGAGGATGAACTGGTTCTTCGAAGTTGCGCTTTTGGCTCGGGAGTTGCAGATGGCAATTCTTTCTCGATTTCCTGCAACAAACATTTGGCAAGCAATTAACTCATTTCAACACATAGAACTAGAACCAAGGCAGCCAAATAGTTTCTTCTGATGAAACCGTAAGATGGATATTGTTTCAGATTTATGGTAATGTTTAGAATAAAATTGATTTGTCAGGACATTTATTTTCCTAAATATTTTTACAAAAGGCGAAAGTACCTGTTGTGTTCTGAGCCTTTGATTCTCTTGTTCTAGGAGTGAAACCTTGTTCTCTAGCTCATGTGTATAAGCCTGTGACATCAATCAATCAACATGTCAGTCTTGTTGGATATGGAAAGAAAGCAATGACTCAAACTCTAAAACTTAAACCTGTTTTCTTGCTCGCGACCGTGAAGCCGATTCCCTGTTCTTTATCATCCTCTTCTGTCTTCTTTCAACGGTCTTCTCCACCACTCCTCCAGAGGAAGAAACCCTTTTTGATAATGTTGTCTCAAAAACTGGAACTGCCATCATGTTCTGCTGATGAATCCACTGAGCTTGTTCTGAAACATGTTCAGTGGCATTGTTGTTTGGAACCCCAGCTTTCATCAAGAAGGCCTCTCTATCAGTATTTTTCGTCTGCTGGATGTGTTTCCACGCCTCATCAACCATCTTCTTGCTGAGATCACTTGGCAATGCCAGGCTAGCCGGAGGAGCCAGTTGGCTTGATTGTGAGCTCACTTTGTCTATGTCACCTACTTCAGCTGTCCAGACACTCTTGAGAAGCTCGTCGAGACTCATGCTGCCTAATGGCTTCCCCGAATCGCCAAGCTGGTTTTGGACCTCTTCGAGGATGAGGCTGTACTGAGAACCTTGGCGAGGCAAGGAGTGGGTCCGCGGATCTTGGAATGCACCACCTTCAGATCCCATAGTCTTTGTACCCATCCACGGTTCTATAAATCTAAGTCTACCATTCCAAATCTGCAAATATACCAATCTCAATACCCATACATGTATAAATCACACTTTCATTCTCATTTCAAATCTGCAAACCTCAATACCCATTATACAGAAAAAAAAAAAGGAAATAAATCAAACAAGAAGAATCAAGATTCCAATCAGTCTCAATCAAACCAAGCAGCAAAACCTGAAAAGGCCCACAAGTTTCATCAAGGAAGAGAGCATTGAGCAACAAGCCAATCATGACAAATTGGGGAAATCATAACCATCAAACAATCAGCAAAATACCCATTAAGCATTTGAAACCAAAAAACTCAGGAGAGATAAAAATGAGCATGCAGAATGATAAGAAAAAAAAACCCAGATCAAATTTGTTTAAGACTCACACAGAAGAGAGAAACTAGCAAAAAATGACTTTTATGGGAACTCACCTCACTCACATGATTCAGAAAAGCCCCATACTGAAAATGAAGATTAAATTCATGAAACCATCACATCCATTCTTCCATTAAAGAACAACAAACCAGAAATCCACTCCAGAGCTTAATTTGAGAACAGAAAGAAGAAGAAGAAGAAGAATAGAATATAAAATGTTGAGAGTCCAGTGGAAGAAAGAGAGAATGTACCATAAATACAGCACATAGAGAGATATGGATTTTGTTCTGATTCTGACTTTTGGAACCCAAACAAAAGAAGCAAATAATAAAGAACCTACATACATTCCCAGCATCCCTCAAATAAAATCCTAAATTAAATGAATTTCTGGTCAGCTGTTTTATTGGTACATTTATTTAAACATAAAACAGCAGAGTACTGAAAATAATCGTGTCGGTCCAAATCCTAGGATTGCTATTATATTGGTCCTCTCTCTGACTGACACCTCTCATCCTCTACTGTAAACCATGGTGCTTGCTTGTGCATCGAATTTGTTCCCTGTCTCTGTGTATAAATAGTAAAGAGACAAAGTTATATAGAAGCACGTGTTATGCATTTCCACCAAGAAATGGCTGCACGTGCACGTGCAAATGTTGGCCACTTCTATTTGCATGCTCTCTGCTATATTCTATGACCATTTTTATCCTCAAAACGCACTAAACTGAGGAATTGGACCTCAGTTTTTAATGGGTCAAAGAACATTTATTTTAAAGAGAGAATGAAAGTCATGTGGGACATAAATGTTAGTGTGAACAACACCACCAACCCAACAGTAGAGGCAGAGACTCCTATTTTTCATTATTCAGTTCACCAAGTGATTGCAGAATCTAATTTTTACTTATTAAATACAACCTGTGTTGTAAAAAATGTATACGGAGAGGACCATCCGAAGATTGCAACAAAATCAATCATATTACTATTATATAATTAACTGGACAAGTTGTGAATTTTTATATGAAAGATTACAACTAAATCTGTGGCTATAAAAGAAATGATGATATTAAAATTGGTAAACATATGAAATACTAAAAGAGGACACTTGTCTTGCAAGTGTGAGAGAAACAGAGATTAATGCAACTAACATAACACAATTCAAGATGTATGAAATGAAATGAAATGTAAATTAATGACCCAACAAAATTTTCATTTGAAAGAGGGCATGATTTTCCAACACCATCAACAAAAAGAGAAGCATTCTGAAGATAATTAAATCAAACTATATTTCACAAGACTGACAATTATACAATGCATATAATATTTGGAGGCTCCCTAAAACAGACCAGATAATAATGTGAATATTAATGCATAGAAAGACCTAAGGAAGAACCATTTCACAACAACAAATAACATATCTAAGCTCTAAACTTAAGTGCCCACTCAACCAGGAAAGGGTTCTCAGAACAAGAAAAGAAGACATAAAACCCAACAAAAACCACAAACTTGAAGGAAGTTTGATTTTATCAGAGAACCAATGACCAAGTTTCAGAAACCTTATCATCTAACAGACAAACTTTACCATGATCAAAATGAAACCAAAACAGTTTATAGATTTCATGTACTCTAAAACAAAACTTTATGAAACAAACCGACTTCCCAAGAGAAAGTGGCAACTAATGACGACCAATATTATTAGTGAACATCAAAAGTTGTGGGTGAACTGTGAAGTGGCAGCCTTTTATCCTCAAATAGATCAACCAAAGCAAAAGAAAAATAAACAGTATATTGGACAGCTTGCAACAAAAACACTTGCTGAAGATCATCAAAATTAGAGGCATGCAGTTATTTAAGTTTCCAACAATGGCACCTGCACTGCACTTGCTTGTAAGGTTCATTGTACACTGATATACTCCACATAAAGGCATTATTTCTTCAAAATTCACCTTCTAAAAGAATCACAATCAATTTCTTACTCATTGAAGGTCAACTAGTACACCATTTAAAACCAACAGCCAATATAATCCCTTTTTGCAATGATTATGTCTGCCTCATTTTGCAACTTCCTTGTAAGCAGTATTGAAATATGTTAATACAAAGTTAATTCTAGTCAAAACGTCACAATCATTCTGTATGGTCATATGGACCAAGCATAACAACAGTCTGGGAAAATTCAGTTTTAGAAATAACCGAGTGCAAGAGAATAAATAAAACAAATTAGATGCTATTATTTCTATTACCTAGTATAAAAAATCACGAGTAAAAACATTTTAGCACAAAAAAGTATTTCAAGGTAACTATCTTTGAAGAATAACGAACATATACAAACTCAAAATATTAGGATCATTGTTTAAAGAAATGCATGCAGTAAATCTATTTTGGCAGGATGCAACAGTTTAATTCAAGAATACCAAAAGATCATCAGGATGCAACTTGAGTCGCTTGATTCAGTCAAAGAATTAACAGTCAAGATCACAAATAATCCTATTGAGGGCAAAAAATGTTTACTCTTGGGTCTCTAGATAATCCAAGTGGTATTGGTACCCTAACCAACATGCATGAATATGCCTCAAATCACTTTCGAGACCTGCGTGCCTTACTGTAAAGAGGGTGTGGAAAGAATTCAGGCTATAATGAATATAACTGTTCACAACGCACAACATTACCTGTGATAACAATTATTATAAACAATCCAACAAGTGTGATGGTTCTCCAAGTTAAGTAACTGAATGTCATCAATCAACATATGAGAACCATTTAGATCCATAAAATTGATTAACAATGGACATAGCCGGCTAAAGAATTAAACCTATAAACCTAAGGATGGGGAATTTAGTTCATAAACCACCCACTACCAGTAATACCATACAAGCAGAGTATAAACTAGTTAAATTAACACAGAATTATCAGAAAGCGCAAATCATAGATATCCAGTTCATGTGCTAACTGAATCTCAAATGACAAGGACTTCAAAACCTTATTTTTCAGTTCAATTCACCACATGAAGTACACAAGTTTATACTGAAAAGTTCTAAATCAAAGTCCAAACCATTTAAGCGAAATAGCATAAAGTGAAATAGTACAATATTTGAAAATGACCATGAAGGAAACAGGTGAAAGCGGAAAAATAAAACAGAAATTCCATTTGGCAAAAGATACTGGCCCTTGTATAACCAAATTATAACATTTCAAGAAAAGATCTTGTTTGAATCCGCTCCTGAAACTTCAGAAGAATCACCAGGCCAGGAATAAAAGACTGATGGTGCACATATGTGGGGATCTGCACAATGAGTAAGAAAAACATGAAAAAGCAATTTTAAAAAGAGGTTTCAGAACCAGCATCTTTTAGAAAAGGGGAAAAGAAGGTGAAACACAATCATTAAAAGCAAGAAATTAAACCTCAAATATGTCTTTAACAATATCAATATAATAAAAATAATCCTTTGATTAATTTCAAAATGAAAAAACATAGACCAGCGGGACAAGAAAAAAAATGACCAAGACCTTCACTTCAAAAGACACCAATAGAGAATGATTTAAGTAATTTGAAGTAATGCCTCTATCCTTGAATAGGTCATAAACTTTTATAGACATAAGGTTAAAAGCATGTAGTTATAGGTGCAATTCCAAAGCAGAAACAAAGACTTGGAAAATTAGTAAGAAACAAATTAAATATGGGCAAGTAAATACCATTTAAGTTCAAACAAAAATGAAACACGAATCTGAATCATCTAGCATCAACACTTGCATCAAGAAGCGAATTAAATATAGACAAAAAAACTACATTGTATCATCCGTTGCATCGACAAGTTACGTATTATCAAAAACTATATACCATTTCAAACAAATATGTAAAAAAGCTGTTCAGCAATTTGAGTGATCAAACTTAATCAACTGCATCAATTTCACCTACCAAGCCTAACACCCCAATCTCAAAAAAATGTTTTGTGCGCTTACAAAAGAAACGCCTGCCTACCAGAAGCACATAAATCACTAAGGCCTAAACATTTCCTTGCATTCTGACATCTTATTAAGAAATGATGATGCACTCTACCTTGGTAGACATGCAAACTGAAGTATGATCCTACTGATTTCCTAGTCATGTTGGAATGAGCAGTTTGCATCATACTAATACCCTAGTTAGTTTAATTTGAGCATTTTGTGCATGAACAGTTCAGTTACCATGACCACCTACATCGCTTTACTCTACACCTCAGACTCTTACACTTGTGACCTTGTCATGAACCAAAGACATAATCAAATAAACCTATGGAAACAATGAAGGAGAAATGCAATGGCTATTTCTCAAGTTAGAAGTGAACTAAGCTTATACCTGACAAGATAAACCTAGAGACCAGTGTAAGGTGCACCAGCACCAGCACCAGCACCTGCACCACCATAACGACCAGCACCATGCTGTCCCCTACCAGCACCACCCTGGTTCAGCTGCTGATTTGGGTACACACCCTGCATTCCAGTTTGATTACCAAACGGACTGACATTGGTTTGATTCCCATACCCGGTCTGCAATCCAGTTCCAGTTCCTGGCAAACCCTGGGTCATCCCTCCAGCGGCTCCCAACCCCAGAAAATTTGTCAGCCCCAAACCCGCGCCCTGCGAAGCGAGCAATGCCGTCAGTGCCTGCCCAATTGCAGGGTTAAACGCCTGCGCCGATGCAGCACCTTGGTTAAACCCAAATCCAGCCGCTGAAGGTGCCATCAAGTGCCCCAGCGCACCCGAAGGCCCCCCAATAAAAGCAGTGTTGTCATTTCTCTGAAACTGAGGATTGTGGTGCTGCTGCTGCTGAGCTTTTCCCTGCTTTGGTCCATCAATCGCCCTCTGGCAATGCAAGATATGCCCCTCAAAATTCTTGTGAGGCTCCTCCAATGACTTCTTCGCACCCTCCACTGTCTTGTAGACGAACAAGCAGAAACCTTTAGGCTTCCCCGTCATCTTGTCGAGCCCCAGAGGCCCTTCCTCGATCTCCCCATACTTGGAGAAGAACACATACAGCTTCTGGGGATCCAAATCCGCCCCAACATTGCTCACATAGATCTTCCTCTGTGGGTACTCCATCTTCGGCTGCACCGCAACCGCAGAGGCCATAGGCTGGGCGGCAGGGGTCGCCCCCGCCACGGGGCCGATGGAGGCGAGCTGGCAAGCCGTCATGCGGCTCCCAATCTTCTTCTGGGGCTGCTTCAGCGCCTTTCGAGCCCCGGACCTCGTCTTGAAGAGGATGAACCCGTAACCCTTCGATTTCCCGGAGATCTTGTCGCAGACGGCCTTGCAGTCTTCGATCTCACCGTACTGCCTGAACACGGAGGTGAGGGTCTCGGCGGTGGTGTCCCAGCCGAGCCCGTGGACGAAGATTTTCCGGTGGCCCGGGTCCTCGTCGGAGACCTTGCGTATCCGATCCGCCACGTCCCGATGCTTGCTGGCGGCGTCGCTGAGCAGATTGATCAGCTGCTCCTTGCTCAGCGGCTCGAGGAGGCTCGGGATCGGCTCCTCGTCCTCTTCGGCGGCGGGCCCCGAACCGGAGGTCGCCGCGGCTCCGCCGGAGGTGGATGGGTCGGCGGGCACCTGATCGTCGCCATTTTCGTCCTCGTCTTCATCTTCCTCTTCTTCGACCTCTTCCTCTACTTCTTCGACCTCCTCGACCTCCTCTTCTTCGAATTGGGTGGGGACAGGTTGTTCTGGTTCGGGCTCTTGCTGCTGCTTCTTGGAAGAAGAAGGATTGGACTCGATCTTTCGCTTCTTGGCCATTGAGAGATTTCTGGAGATTTAGGGTTTGGGGATGATTTTGGGTGCGTGTTGGTGTCTTTGGTCTGTGATAGGGTTTAATACAGATGACGTCTTTTTTACCATCCAATCAACATTCACCTCAGCCTCAATCTCTAGTTGGGCTTTTGGGTGGGCCAAAAAACACAGATTTGCTGATTCTAATGCATTTTTTCATTTTCCATACCCATAGAAATAATTGAGTTCCACATATTTAAAGACTTTAAATTAACTGATCTCTATATCTTTTTAAAATATTAAGTTTCATAAAATTTGAAGATCATTTGATAAGTGAAAAGTGCGTTCAAAATTTATAATAAAAAACACCAGCTTGAGCGTGGTCTAGTGGTTAGCACTGCTCGCTCCCTAGCTTCAGACCAGGGTTTGAGGCTCTAAATTTCATGAAACTTTAAATACAACAAATGTATGAACGTTAGCTATTTTTTTTATAAAGAACCGAAGTCCTTTTAAATCACTAAGTGTGCGAAAATCAATTGTTTATATCGATAGGTAGGTGAAATAGAAAAAAAATGGTATGAATTTGAAATTTAAAAGCCAAAAGCAGTGTTGTAAAAGTCGGCCCTGGCGGCCGTCTAGGCGCCGACTAGACCCCAAAATCGTGTCCACCGATCCGATTTGGGCCTGTTCAGTCGTTTTCAGACACAGGTCCAATTCAGATTGATTCAATACCGGTTCATGGTCGGTTCATAGTCGGTTCAGAGCCGGTTCGAAACAAAATAATTTTATTTTTATAATTTTCTTATAAAAAACAACAAATGTTTGAGAAGTTTCTCAAGTTCGTGCATAATTTTAAGTTTTGATAATTGAAATATGAATTTTGTTGTAAAAACTTTCAAGTGTGACTTTGAAATTGAACATTAAAATATGATTTTGAAATACATTTATATTTTAAATATTTTTTTATTACTTTTATATAGCATATTATATATTTTTATTAAATAATTATATAATTTATTTAATATAAATTTAGAAAAATAGAA
>JAYMTP010006587.1:0-11923 GCA_036897365.1 Geranium brycei | reverse complement strand
CGAGCCTAAATTTGTAAGGCTCGATAGGCTCGTGAGTTGTCTCGTTTAATATTTAATTAATTGTATAATTATATTTAAAAAAATTAAAATTTTAATAAATATTTATAAATAGAATTAGACGAGCCGAATCAAGTTAAGTCAATCTCAAGTTGGCTCATTTATTATTAATGAATTATTCATATCAGTATTCAAATTTAAGCGAACCGAATCGAGCCGAGCTTCTCCATTTTGTTTTGAGCCGAGCTCGAGCTTAATTGCATAAGTTCGTTCGAGTCCGAGCCGAACTCGATCCGACCATTTTTCACGAGCGAGCTCTATCATAATGAGGCTCGATTCGACTCGATTCAGTTTGTTTACACCCCTAAATATAATAAAGTGAGCATTTTCTTTAAATTTTGCCGCATCAGTTTTAGTCAATATGTAATTATTTTAATCCGTAAGGCCAATAATGTAAGGATGGCATGATAGAATTGGGTGTACCTAATGCACAGGAGAATCAAGAAAGAGAAGAGGGTGATGTTGATTCTATACCCCTACAATTACCTGATAACACTGTTCCATAAATGCCAAAGATTTGTGGTGCTCTTACAACAAGTTACAACACATAACATCACAACCTTGTAACTGAAACATACTTTAGCACACATTTTATATAGCATCACTATCTTAATTAGTGATCAAGTGTTATCGTATAAGTTCTGTAGCAATAGAATTAGTTGCATAATGGAGTGGTTGTGGATGTGGCATCACTACACTTCATATTTCTTGTGTTCACAGCATAAACAACAGATTGCCGATTCAACTTCTACCAACTCCCTTTGTCTCTCTTGCAATTTCTGTATCTCTCTACCACTTCTTTTCTTTGGTGATCAATTTCTTAATATTGTCAATAACTTAGCCGTAATAAGCATTACATTTTTTGTTGATAAAAGATTACATTGTATATTCTACTTTTTAATGTTTATATGTTATAACTAATTTCTGTATGTACTTATTGGGATCAGTGATTACTTTATTAATTAAGATGGACATAAAATATATACCCTACATACTTAGACTCATTTATGATAAGGAAAATTGCAAACTGTCTCTTTATAATTGTTTTTTTTTTGTACTTTTTCTTTACTGTATATTTGCAAAAACTTTCATTCACTTATATTCAAATTTGTATTGTTGGTACAAATTCGTGAAAATTAACGGAAGTTTCACTCAAGTGTTGGACGTTTAAGTTAACACTTAAGTGATCATTCTATTAATTTTTACATATTTGCATAGATGGTGCAAAATGAACATGAGTGAGAGAGAGTTTTTGTAAAAATACAGTAGTGAATGAAGAATTTGTGCAAAAATAATAATTATGGAGAGTATTTATGCAGTTTTCCATTTATTATATAGTACGTAACTAAATCAATTGTTTTTGGAATTCTTACTGAAATTGAGGGTCAAAATTTAAATAATACTCTGTTGACGCAGTTAGTTGATGACTAATAACTTGAATTTTATTAGGAGATTTGGAGCAGTAATGGAGTATGCTGAAAGAAGCAACAAATAGACACAAGAAGTGGCAATGGGCTGACTTCTTGAAATGTCAAGACAAGCCCACTTTCTAGAAAACGGGAGGTTATGGATTGGGCTAGACAGGCCCATGAAATGTATAGGCCCGTGAAGTGACATGGGCCAGTTGTGTTATTTGTGTCCACCGACAGAAAGTCGCAGAGAGATGAGATGAGCAATCATAAGAAGGCAGTAATTCCGTGTCCAGCATGGCTCATGGTCGTGTCCAAACAGCCTGACAGCTGTGGGGACACGTGTAGGAATCACAGCCCCTATGGACCACAACCCCCCACGTGGAAGGACCACCTTGTAGATGGACTGTACCACTCGTCTCATCTGCTCATACCCATTCTGTTTTTCATTTGCTTTCAATTATTTCAGGTCGTTTTCTATATTCGGCCCAGCTCATGGCCCATAAAGCCGCCTTCCATTATACACACTACCCTTTTTTTCTTCTTTTTAAATTTAAACCTTATTATTACACCATTTACCCTATATTTTCATATCAAATATGTTGTTGATGCTATAAATAATAATTTTATAGAATGTGTATAATTTAATAATTAACATGGTTTCAATCTTTGAGAAGACAGGTTTAAATCCCACATTATTAATGGACTGGTCTGGTTTCAAACCTTATCGTGAACAAAATGAAAATAAATTTAAAGATAAATTTAGAATATGATGTAATCATAAAATTTATCATATGAACTCATAATTAGTTAAGGTAGGGTTGCTTTGTTACTTTTTGTTATCCATAAAACCACACTCCTTAAATTTCTTTATTGAATTGGACTGTGGTACATTTTCAACAAACCAGTTATTTTTGACACTCAATTATTTTTGTCCTAGCCGTTAGGAAAAGCCTGTCCCCATCGCTTATAGCGTTGTTTTTGTTTAATTAATGCAAATGTTTTACTAAGTCCAAAAGCTGTCCCCATTCAATAGCTACCATTTCTTGTTTATTGATAATTACTTGCTTCCTTAAATATTGTACTTCTTTAATGACTCGTGTTACAAAATAAATGGCAGCGCCTTCAAAAAATTTTTTTTTTTACTTTGTACATTATTGAATAAAATAATAACAATTACTTCAATCATGTATTTAATTATTTATAAACGTATTTTGCCGAATAATTATACTTTTAACATTAACATGGGTGTGTGTACGTACCATTTGATGGATTTCAACCTTTCGAGCCAATAATATATCAACACATAAAAATGCAGGATTTGGTTCAGCAAGAGAGTCACGAGTGTTTAAGTTAAAATATTGTAATTATTTTTTTGCAATTGCGTTGACATCGTAAAAAGTATCTGGGCATAGTTCACAAGATTGCAATGGTTGGTTGGCCATTCACATCATTTGGTGGGGGTTATGATTTCTTATAACTATTATAATTTTCTTGTTGATTGCATGTCCAAGCAATCGATTAGGATATGACTGCACCGTAGTTGCACGCATTAGGAAATTAACCATCAAGATAAAGAGTTATCAAGGGCTCAACTATAAATCATGTCCACCTTTATAGCCTCGTGATATCATGACGTATGCATCAATTCTCAAACAAACAATGAGTTGGGTCGATAGGCAATACCCCTTTTAAAACAATTTAAAATTATTTTTAAATGATCTTTTAAAAATAAAGAATTAAAAACTATGTTAGTGTTAAAAAATCAATGTTTTTAAAGAAAAAAAACTGTTTTTAAATATCGTTTTATAACATTTAAAAAATAATAATAAAATCGTTATAAAAAAAAGTAGAAAAAAATATGTTCAAATTATTTTTTTATTTATCTGAATTTCTTTTAACAGAAGGGTATTTTTGTCAATTTTTAAAAAATCAACATAATTTTCTAGCAAGTTAAGAGGAATGATAAAGGGCAAATTTTGAAACTCAATGGGAGATAAACATATGGAGCTAAGTGAAATTGGTGTATATTTAAGGGGATGTATATGACATTTTCCCCAAAGATGGATATAAGTTTGTTGATTTTTGCAAGGATTTTGAATTGGTAGCCATGTACTTGGTTGTTGTAGGCATAAGATTCGAGGTGAAGCAATGGATGATGCAGTAGTGACTCCAAAACAAGCTTTTGTGAGTGGGCTTTTAAAAGCGAATAAGGTTTGGGCATCAATTAAAGGAACAATTTCCACACAAAATATAAAGTATCGGGCCAATGGCGAAAGGGACCGCGACTGTTGTGCTTCACTTGTTCTTTCTTAACTTGTCGCTTTACTTTCGTTCTCTACATCATGGTGCGTGGTGCTATATATATGTTCTTTCAATTCACCTGCTCTGCTCTCTATTACATTACTCATATATACTATTATTAAGTAAAAGGCACCGTTACAATCTTGGATATATAATTCCTCGTACAACCCTCACTTTTACTCTATTTTACATCCTATTCCTTATTTACATGTATACGTACCCTCAATGAATCTTATTTTCTTAAGATTCGGAATATTGTATCATTAATGGATGATTTATTTTGCACTACCAAGACAAAAAAAAGGAGTAGAGAAAATTGCATGCAAGTGGCCGACTATTGGCACGTGAGCAGCACATGTAAGGGGGGCATCTCGGTCTCATGTTCGAGAGAGTTTAACTTTAAAGGCAGTCGGGTCGGATTTGCACGAGAGTTAAATAATTATAGGGAAAATGCCACTTACTTCCTCTAAGTGTAGATCATTTTCACTTCACTCTTCTCAAGTAAAAACACGTTTTCTCTGCTCCATAAGTTTCAAAAGTTACAATTTACCTCTCACCATTAACGTTTTTTTAACATGGGATAATATCATAAACATGCACTGACCCATAACCCAATATTATATAAGTGTAGAAGTGTGCAAAAACAGACCAAACCAAGGAAATCAAACCATTGGTTCGGTTGGACTCGGTTTTGTTGTCCTCATCAACCAACGCTCCCATTTTCATACCCAATTTCACGATCTCCCACAAATCACCACTGGTCTCGAATGAAAATTTCCTCAGATTTGTATTTTCTCTCATTTTCTCGGCCAATTTCTCGGTCCTGTGTTGTGTCCCGTTCCAGATGATCACCATCCGGAGGCTAGGCCTCCCGGCGAGGTGAGATATAATGAGGCGAGGAGCGAGAGCGCCAGATCCGACCATAATTAGGGTTTCATTATTGATTCCGGAGACGAAGGTTGTGCAGAAGAGTGAGGATTATGCCGTTGATGGATGCTAGTGTTTGGCCAGTGGTGGAATTGAAAAGGACGTAGCTGACGTGGACTCCGAGGAGGTTGTGGGAGGATTTTTGGGGGAAGTATAGGTGACGAGTTTGACGTCGATCTAAAGAAGAGTATCACATCTGAAAAATATAAATATGTTCACCAACTTAAATAATAGTCTTAACATTCACTTATGAACTTAAAGTTTTAAGTGAATTGGACTTTTGACGGTAAGTAATTTATATTTTTAAATTAACTTACATTCTAAAAATTGGTTGGACTGTGATTTAACATAAACTTAATTAATTAAATTAAAGATGAATATACTTAGATAGGTATAAAGTATAATTTCCACTTGTTTATATAATTCATGGGACTTCACTCAACATTTTTGTATGATTCGTGAATAGGGAAAACAGGTAAGGCAGTTAAGTGTGTGTTTCTGGGACGGCGCACAGTAGACCTAATTCCTTGTCTGTACATAGACGAGACCTACCGAAATTGGCACGTGCCCTCCATCTTTCTGCTTGTGACTTGTGTGTACCCTTTCCCCTTTAATGATCAATCTCCTCTGTCTCTGCTTACAATTAGCCAGCTACTACAGTTGGGTTATTAACTTTAACGCTATAAGAATAATATCAATTGACGAAAGAGCCCTCACCAACATCAGTGATTGTCTGACATCAAGGAGGGCGTTATGGTCATTTTGGTATGCGGTAGTTTTGAGAAGACTTGGACCTGGTAGACTTGAGCGGTAAGCCGACACTAAAAGGCAAATCGGCAACTGTACAGCACAAGCAGAATGACGAAAGCACCCCCGGGGCTTGTTTAGGACAATAAAGTCTTTTCACCAAACAATAATAATAAATAGACATAAACATAAGGTAGGTATTTTATCTTGATATTTGTTATTAAATTGAAGAAAATATAAAATAAAAGCATAGGCAAGTGGAAAAAGGAGGTAATTAAAGACTAAAGAAGAAGAAGAAGAAGAGGGACGTCCTCTCCTCTCCTCTCCCATTTGAGCTTCAACTTCAACCTCAACTTGTGTTCATCATCATCACAATCCTCAATAGTTGGGGTTGCACAATTGTTGAGCTCGAGCGAGAGAGTGACAGTCAAGACAAGAGAAAGGGACGACAGATCGAGAGGGAAGTGAAGAGAAAATGATGTGTGAGGCAGCTTTTTCCTGCATCAACCTTTAACAGGTATGGTATATATATTTATGATATTGAACCGATAGTAATGATAAAAGAACATAATATATAATCATTTTTTGTCAATTTGTGATTACAGAAACAGCAAGTAATTGAGGCAGTGAAGAGAGGTGTGGATGTTGAAGAAGAAGCAGGCAAGCGCGATGATGATAATTACAATTTAGTACATATTGATAAAATCAATCAGAGAATTGTACATATGTCCCAAGAATTGGAGCAGCCGGGATTCTTTAGCTTCTCGAATGGGTTGGAGAGATCGTCGGAACAAATCCGGAGGGATAATCATAATAACAATAAGCTGAGGATGCAAGCTCAAGGGTACGAGGAAGCGGCCGTGTACGAGACGGGCGGGATAATGTTGTCGGAGATGTTCAATTTCCCACACGGTTCCACCGCAACAGAATTGCTCGCCCACCAACACCAACACCAACACCAACACCAACACCAACATCCTCCTATTAATAATTATTACCAACGGAGATCAGTACTAGCCTCGGAGTGGTACGGTAATAGATCAGTACTGGGTGGTGGAGGAGGGATGGTTGGGGTTTTGGGACCGTTGGATCAGAATGTCGTAGATGATGAGATTTCAGGCATAAATGCGGACTCAGCAGCCATGCAGCTTTTTCTGATGAACCCACACCAACAACAACAGCACAGATCGGCTTCTCCTCCTCCTCCACTACCACATCAAATTCAAAACAGTGCATCTTCTTCTTCTTCCACACTCCACATGTTGCTCCCAAACCCTCCCTCCAATCTCTTCCATGGCAGTCCAGTAATTAACCCTCCTTCCCAATTCACATGGGTCAACAACAGCAGCAGCCCTAGTAGTCATCAAGCGGGTCTCTCCCTGTCCTTATCTTCTTCGCTACAGCAGCTCAAGGTGGAAGATCAGCTGAGGATGGCGGATCATCATCTATTGTACCAACATCAACATCAAGGAGCGGTCAACGTGCTGAGGAGCTCAAAGTATGTGAAGCCTGCTCAACAATTGCTGCTAGAGTTCTGTAGCGTCGGAAGAGGACACTACTCCAACAAGCACAAATTACCAAGAAACCCTAATCCCACCACCACCAGTGCCTCCAAGGAAGTGTCTCCATTGTCACCGGCTGATAGGATTGAACATCAAAGGAGGAAGGTCAAACTCCTCTCCATGCTTGACGAGGCATGTACTCTCTCTCTCTCCTCCAAACCTCCCCGCCAATAATTCCCTCCAATTTTGATGCACAATATTTTATTCTTCTTTTGTTATATAATTATAAGAATAATGACGGCCGGCAGCTGGTGAAATAGGCTTCTCCATAGGATCACATAAGAGTATAATCTCATTGATCCTATATATAATTAATTCATATAGCTAGCTAGTATTCAATATATATTTCACTTGATTAAATTATACTAACATTATTAACTATAAGCTTTGCTTTTATGCTACATTTTGATGTGAGATCGATCGACCTCATCGCCTAACTATGAATTAACTGCATCTTACCTGATCAAACATACTTTACAATTACATCTATTTTTGCATCAAATTATGTATATGCTAATTAATACATAGGAACCATAATAATAATGAATTTTGGTTGACCTGTCCATTGTTGGGAAGAGGAATTGGGATATAGGGAGGACGGAGGGTTGTTTTCTTTCTTTTTCTTTTCCTTTTGTTTTGATTATTATTGGAGAGGGAAAGCTAAAGAGAAAACAGAAAAGAACACAAATTAAAGTATATTCTTCTTTCCCAATCTGTAGTTTTTCACCCTCAAGTCATTCTGTTGATCATACTAGCTAGCTACTTTTTACTTACATATATATATATATATAGGTGATCATTGTCCACATATAAAGATGAATTGTTAATTCATGTATATCACTATTCACCTTTTGCAAGTAACACACATGTACATATGTGTTAATTAATTAATAGATAATGCGTTTCGCAGGTGGACAGGAGATACAATCATTACTGCGAGCAAATGCAGGGTGTAGTGAACTCGTTCGACCTGGTAATGGGGATGGGGGCTGCAGCCCCGTACACATCGCTGGCGCAGAAGGCAATGTCAAGGCACTTCCGGTGCCTAAAGGACGCGGTGGGGGAGCAGTTGAAGCAGACGTGTGAGGCATTGGGGGAGGAGAGCGGGGCGGGGGCGGGGGTGACCAAAGGGGAGACGCCGAGGCTAAAGGTGCTGGAGCAGAGCCTCAGGCAGCAAAGGGCTTACCACCAGATGGGGTTGATGGACCACGAAGCTTGGAGGCCTCAGCGTGGCTTGCCCGAGCGCTCCGTCAACATTCTCCGAGCTTGGCTCTTTGAGCATTTTCTTCACCCGTAAGTTTCGATTCCTATCTCATGCCTATGTATTTCATTAATTGACTATTTCTTTTGTTTCTTTACAAAACTAGCTAATACACTTTTTGCAATCATATATATATATAATGCCTATATATATATACTTGTGGGCTTCCATCTCTAACAAAATTGAAAACTCCAATCTTATTTGCCATTTTGCCATAGATTTTATGTTATAATTACACCAAAATGATATTTTACTCTAATCCATATGTTATGTCATTTGTCATTTGATATATATATTAATAAATACATTGTTTCATAATAATAATTATAAAATGATTATTTATTTGGGGAGAGGCAAATATTATCAAGAGGTATCCAAATTTAACATGAAAATATAGCAAATGAGAGGATAATAGTAGCATTGATAATGAGCCTGAGTTGAATATATATTGACATTAACATTTGATTTTCCCCAATTATTATATTATTTAGTGCTTGTGAAAGTCTCACGTAATTAAAGCTTCATATTATGAACATAATTGTTCTAATATGTACTATTTTTTTCTTCTGTTTTTTGTTCAGTAAAAATTAATAAGCTAGCAGAGCAAAGCAAAAAGTGTTACAATACAAAAATTGAGGGCATATATATATGGGAGTAAAACTTATATTTATATATTTAGAAATTGAGGGCATTTTGAGATTCAAAGAAATAAAGGCAGAATAAAAAAGAATTTAAACTAAATCATTTGTGTGGAGTAAAACTTAAATTTATAAATAATTTACAAGTGACAAGGGAGGGAGATTGAAATGATGATGGAAGTGGGAAAAGAAAGGGGGGGACAAGTTTAATGGTAAACGATGCATGGAGAGAGATGGTATTGATTGTCACGCTTATCCATGCAGTTGCAGTCGATGAAAGCTGAGTTATAATATAGACACAAACAGACTCAGAGTGATCGATTCGATAGTATCTATCTTTAAACAGTGTCTCATGATGTCATCTATTAATTTCTCAGGTACCCAAGCGATGCGGATAAGCACCTCTTGGCTAGGCAGACCGGTTTATCAAGAAACCAGGTAATTTGAAAATGAAGATACTTGTTTTTGAATAACAATTTTGTTAATGAATGAATGCATGTGAAGTGCAGGTGTCGAACTGGTTCATAAATGCGCGGGTGCGGTTGTGGAAACCCATGGTGGAGGAGATGTACCAGCGAGAAGAAGAAGATAAAAAGCAAGAATCAGCAGCAGCAGCAGCAGGCGTAGAGACGGAGCCACTGGTGTCGCCGCCCTCTGAGCACCACCACCATATGATCATGGCAGATCATGACACTTACGGGACCACCGAGGGCGACCTCGGATCCTCTACCGGCTTCGGGAACGGGACCACCTCTGCTGCCGGTCACGTGTCCCTCACCTTAGGGCTTCGCCACGCCGGTAACATCCCACTCCCGCCCTCCGATAATACTCCCTTTTCTATTACGGACTTGGGCTGTTAATTACCTACTAATTACACTACACTATTTTGTATCAATACCATCTTAGGTTGATTTTAATTTGGACTAGAGGAAATAGGGAAACACAAAATTTCATAAATATTTTCCATTTTCAGTCTTCTTTTTCTAAAACTATTTTCGTCTTCTTTTAGTTTGTAACATAATATACCTTGCTTTATTATCAATTTGTTATCTAACTAGACAGTCATAGCAGAAATTAAAATCAACAATGTTGTTAAGTGTATATATACAAGGATGCATTCAAGTAAGAACCAAAATTGCGTGAGAACCCGTGAGAATCACCCAAATGTAACAAGGGGCGTGTATTTCTCTATAACCTAGAGTGAAAAGTGTTACCCGTCGAGGGGAGGGGTGTTACGAGGGATTGGAAGAAAAAAATTGTTTTTTTGTCTGCTATATATAATAGTGTTATGGAAATACATATCATAATAATGGATACATGACTTAATAATGAAAATACATTACATAATAAGGGAAACACAGTTCTCACAGGTTTGCATCAGACCTCTTGATTCGCACCAGATCATGACCCTATATATATTTGCACTTTTCAATAGAACTATTGCGTTTTCAGTAGAACATTTGTATTTTCAGAAAAGATTCAGCGTATGAACAGAAACACAAATAATTGAAACGAACACCAATTTTCTATTTCATGTACTACTAACATATGACAGATCTTAAATATGAATTCTAGAAAAATGAAATTATAACATACTAGGGTTTATATTTATGATCCGTTTTGATACGAAATGGGGTGTTTGTTTTGATTATTTGAGTTTATGTGCATACATTTAAGTTATTCTGTTGATATGTTGAACGCTCTACTAAAATGGCGAAACGTTATACTTAAATGGTCAAATGTAATACTTCGATGGTCAAACGTTCTACTTAATTATATGATCAAACGTTCTACTTAAATGACCAAACATTTTACTAAACTGAGCGTTATACTGATCTCGAAACTCATTAAAGACTATTGCGAAAATGAAAATAACAAAATTGTTCTACTGAGAATGCAAATGTTTTATCTTAGAAAATTGAAATTATAATAAAAAAATCGATCTCGAAACTCATTCAACACTATAGCGAAAACGAAAATAACAAAATTGTTCTACTGAAAACGCAAAAGTTCTATTGAAAATACAAAGTTGTAGAACAAGAAAGACCCACGCAAAATTTAAGAACCTCGTAGAATGTGTACTGGAAAGTTGTAGCTAGAACCATGCAGAATGTGTAGTGCAAAATTGTAGAACGTGATGGACTCGTAGAAACTTTAAGTGTGCGCTATAGAACCTTGCTGCCACATGTCGCACGTTGAGACTACACGCGTTCAGATTCATACTGATCCAACTGTTGTAGAACGTGCAAACGTTCTACAACCGTTTTTAGCGGAATGTGCACCATAAATATTTAGTACTTTACTAAGTTTAAGTAAATTATTAATAGTACATATAGTCACCATCTATACTATGAATTTTGATTTATAAAGATACATAAGTGCAAATCACTTAATATAGTGCACTTATAAGAATTCATTTCAGTAGTTGGATGGATTATAATAGATATATGGTTTAGATTAAAACACATATGCAGTATTAAATAGATTTAATTAAATTCAAACTCACATATTAATTTTCCCCGCTAAATTAGTATTTAATCTTAGACCTAATTTTTAGCAATTGAACGATTAATAAAATTGGTTTGTAGTTTGGAGCGATTTTCACAAAAGTAATCCACTTTACATAAAATCAGATAAATTTATAATTACATTTTAAAAACTTATGGCTTGAATATACTCAGAGTTTAAGTCTATGTAACATGTAATATACAATCATCTTTAAATATCTCATAATTTCCGTTTATTTTTAGCTCTCTCTCGATCTCCACCAGGTTTTTAACTAACTTTTATTTTTTTGGGATAATTCCACATAAATCACCATAGATTTCTTAAAGTCTCATTTACATTCTCCGAATTGTAAATGTTAATTGTGAGGTTCCTTAGGTTCACAAAAGTCTCACTTAACCACACTCTGTTAATTTTTTTGAAAATTGTGTTAACTTTTTTTGTAAACGACGAAAATGCTCTTGTATTTAAAAATAGTTGAAAAATAGTTTTAAACTTTTTTTAAAACATAAC
>JAYMTP010006586.1:0-11923 GCA_036897365.1 Geranium brycei | reverse complement strand
TGTCCATCGTTATGTTGTTTGGAGTGGCTGAAATTTTGTGGTTATAAAGTCTTATTGTTTCTCTATGATGCGGGATAACATCAACCATTCACAATTTTGATCGCCTCTTGATTTGGTAATATTTAAGGTTATAGATATCGTTCGACACTATTGAGTTGGACAAGGGTCTTTAGGGTCATGGCGAGGCCATGGCAGATTTTCTATTTTAATTTTTTTAGAAATTAATTTAAAGTATAATAAAAAATATATTATGCTATATAAAAAATAAATAATATTAAAGATATTTAATATTTCTTCATATTCTTATTTGAAAATCCTTATAAATGCAACATAACTCATCGGGTAATTCCCAAAACCCATAATTAATTAACAAGTGGAGATTGATAAATTAAATTAACAAGTCAATAACATCATCCCTATAACCAAATTAACAAATGAAGAAAACAATTATCCCTAAAATAGTAAAATGATTTTGTAATCATATAGTAATCATGTTTATATGAATATTTATATACTTAACAAGTTATAATATTTTTAATTTTTTTTATAACTAGTTTGGCTTGAATAGGACAAAATCGATCTAAAAATAGTTCAAAATTTCAAGGCGGGGAAATTCGTTGCGCCAATGTGATTTTCGGGGCAGCCATGGCGGCCGCCATTTACAACACTGGCAATATCTAACTGTATTACCCTCATGAACTGTATTAGTTTTGGCTCGTTCCGTATAAGTGGAACGTTTGAATTCTACTTCCGCCTAAACATTCTACCATTCGGATAGTTCGGACACTCCCCGAGTTTGCAGTGAGTGCACCCGTATATGTATGTGTGTTATATAGTTTCAAAATCGGATTTTGAAATTTTTTTTTAAAGTCTTTAACTGATCCATTTCATGAACCAGTTAACGCTTTTTTTAGGAGAACTTTCAAAAGTGGGTTTTAATTTATTTTCGAAAATCTTATATCGCTGGTTTTTGGCAAAAAATCAGGTTCAATATTTTGACTTGTTTTTATGCACAGAAACAGAGAGAGAAGAGATTTTCGTTTTTTCTCATAGTAGATCAGAAGTAATTTCAGATTGGTGAGGTTGATCAAGGAGTTCTAGCAGACTTCCAGCATCGATTTCAAAAGGTGCATCTCCATGAATTCGTACAAATCAGAATCAACAAGACGTAATTATTCTCAAACTTATATCGATTATTTGTCTGATTGCATGAATTCGTAACGGAACCGTGGTTGAAGATTGTTTCCGCTGTATTTGAGTTTGTACGATTCACAACAATTGACATCGACATGACATATAGTATATCGGAGAGACAAATACAATGTGTGGTTGAAAAAGGTAGAAAGATCAATTTTTTTTCTTAAAAATTAATAAATTTTGAGGAAATATAATAAAGTGAAAAGTTTAATCATTAAGATTTGGTATAAGATTGAAACTAAAGCTATATGCATGGAGGCTGTAAAACGATATTTGTGACCTGTCATTTGGGGTGCGATTAGGCCATAAAGGAAGTGTAGAAAAGTACGAGAGTGCCCCTGAGAACGATACGTGTCAGAGAGTGAAGTGGTTAAAGACAGTGACACGCCATTCAGCTTCCCCAGGCAGAAAAGGCAACAGTTACTTTCTCTTTCTCTCCGGCCACTCTCCCTCCTCCAGCAGCACGTGCTCGTCGTCACGTGACCTCCCTTTTCACAGGTTTATTACTTCACTTTCGCACCCCCTTTTCCTCTCTATTCATTCCTGCTTCTGCAACTGCAACGCTCACAGAGACCCATCCAAGCTTCCTTCTTTATGTAGACTCGCCTTTTCTTCAATCCACCGCCGTCCATGGGTTGCTTCCAGTCCAAAACCGCCCACCTCCACTCCCCCGACGACCCCAACGCCATCCCTAACCCTGATTCAGGTACCTTCCTTTCTCTTCCTCTTTTTCCATTTTCCTTGATTCGAGAGTAATGGAGGGTTTTGCTTCTCCAAGCGAATGGGGACGAGGCTGAGCTAGAGAACCAGCTTCCGGCATTCAAAGAGTACGGTCTCCTCGAGCTCAACAAGGCCACCAATGGCTTCTCCGCCGATCGCATAGTCTCCGAGAGCGGCGACAAAGCTCCCAATGTCGTCTACAAAGGGAAGCTCGATAATAATAGCTTCGTCGCTGTTAAACGCTTCTCCAAGCTGTCCTGGCCCGACGCTCAGCAGTTCGTGGTGAGACTGCAACGCCTTCCTTTTCAATTTTTTTTCTTCTGTTTCGCTGCCGAGAAAATGGATTGTAAAATTTGTATGTTTTTTGGATTTGTCATTATTAATTAATGTTTGAATTATTGAATGAACTAAAACCTATTTTAGGCATAATGTTAGGTTTTGCATAAGTTTGAAAATCTCAATTTGACTTAATTAGTGAGGATCAGTTTGCATTTGGTGACAAAAGTAATAATGGTGTCAGTTTGGAGATTTCACATCAGTTTTGGGTACTTGATTGAGAATGTCGTGTTATATTTTGTTCCAAAAATGTGTTGAGGGTTGTTGGGTTATTTTGCACTGATTTTGACTTTCTTAAATCTCTAGGCGGAGGCAGCTGGAGTTGGGAAGGTTCGGCACAAGAGATTGGTGAATTTGATTGGTTGTTGTGCCGAAGGAGATGAAAGACTCTTGGTAGCCGAGTTCATGCCCAATGATACTCTTTCCAAACACCTCTTCCATTGTATTGCTCATTCCCTTCCTTCTTGTGCCGTTTTGGTTTATAGTTTGACACCTTAAAGTATCGAATGATGCTCCCTGTCGCGGATCCCTTTTCTAGACTTTTTGTGTATTGAATTTACTTCATTTAATACTTCGGTGTATCTTTTTTCGCATTGACTTTTTAACTTGAAAAGCTTAGATTCTTCTTTGCACTTGTGCATTCTTTTCAATGTGTCAGCGGTTTCCTTAGTGTTGGGTTGGATTTTCAATCATGAAACCTAAAATACTATTGAAGTTATTATTTTGAACTTTTAGTGATTGACTAGAAACATTGTATATTTTGTTCAGAGGATTCTTTAACATATCTGTAAGTTTGATTTTTCAGGGGAGAAGCAGCCATTACCATGGGAAATGCGTGTTAGAGTTGCCTGTTATATTGCACAGGCACTTGATCATTGTAATACAGAAAACCGGAAGATCTACCATGATTTGAATGCATATAGAATTCTTTTTGATGAGGTATCCATCCAAGTTAACCATGCCATTTTTGTGGGTACTTTGAGGCTGTAAATTTAGTTTCTTAATTTAGATGTGTTAGGAACTGTTATCTTCTTTGTCAAATCACGAGTTATCATGTCTTTTTCTTACCACCGCTTTTCATTTTTCTTGTTAACTAAACCATTTCCTTACTCCTTTAACTTATTCCTAATCAAATTCTCTCACCTTTCTATGTTGCACATTCTAGACAACCTCGGAGATTTTCCCTCGTCTTATCTTCAACTGAAGCTATCAAGTCTTGTTTGTATGACTTCATTGCTAATCTTACCCATTCCCATGTTACCACAAGTCTACCACCGTCTCTGCTATTTTTGTCTTGTGGCTTTGTAACCTACATGTAACCCAACATTAAGTAGCGTAGAATTAGTGGGCTGTATAGTTAGTAAGCCTAGTATACTTATGGAACATCATTTATGCAAATTCAATCATGAAGAACCCCCAATGCCTTTGATATGGTCCAAATTGGTGGATCGAGTTATGACTCTGGATTTGGATAGATAGTGAACTCGATTAATGAGCGATCTCTGATCTCGATTTGGCATTAGTTCGAGAGAACACATCTCTAGTAACCTTTTAATTCATTGATTTCTTCTCAAGTATTTATAACCTGAGTTCCCCAAAGCTAAGTAATTGGATCATACTAAGATCATAATCTGATAATTACAAATCCAAAATGACTAATCTAATAAATTCAAATGACAACCAATCCCTAACCTTATCTACTCATAACTTCTCCGAGTTTGTTGCATTCAATTGAGACTCCTAACTCTATTCCTTCCTTCCAAAAGGCGCTTGACCGTGAGGGCCTAATTAAGGGATTGTAGACATCCTTTATGTACAAAATCAAGTCGCAACCAACTGAAAAAAACTATATGTGGGTAGACGTGAAGGTGTCCTCAAGTCTGAATAATTCATACATTTTGTTTGGTAACTTTGAAGCAGATTGAACTTCAACAGTATATCCATTCTCTTCCTTGTCACCATTTCATTGTCGTTTTTAGGAGTTTTCCTTGTTTTGGAAATTTGTGGTATGTGCTTTGAGGCTTTCTATCCACACCCGCAAGCAATGACATATCACAATTTTTAGAAGCAACAAGACTATCCACAACAAGGTTTGACAGCACAAATCTATTGCTTTGTTCTTGGTTTGATTCCTTATCTTGTTGCGTTTTCGGAAGCAAGTTCGAACCGGAGACAACCTCCTCATTTAGACTTGCCTTCTTACTTTGTAGGTGCAGCGACGTAGAGAGTTGCTTAACCTTGTTGGCCATCTCTTGCAGCCACAATTTAGTCTTGATCTTGTCTTCCTTGTACATGATAAGAACACCTCCAATTTCTCCATGAAGGACCTCGAGCCTGCCATAACTCTCAGCTCTGATACCAAGTTGATACGATCCCGAATTGGTGGATCGAGTTATGGCTCAGATTTAGATAGATAGTGAGCTCGATTAACGAGAGAGCTCTAATCTCGATTTGACATTCGTTCGAGAGAACACCGATTTCCAATAACCTTTTAATTTTCTTCTTAATTCATTGATTCCTTTTATTGATTTCTTCTCAAGTATTTATAACCGGAGTTCCCCAAAGCTAACCAATTGTATCATGCTAAGATCCTAATATGATAACTACAAATTACAAATTCAAAAAAACCAGTCTAATAATTTCCAACAACTAATACCTAACCTTATCTACTCCTAGTTTCTTAGAGTTTGTTGCATTCGGTCGAGACTCCTAACATCCTTCTTCCACTTCATTCATTCCACGTTAATATACTTTCGGCAAATCATTTATGTAACTTTACAACAGTGTCATATCTCAAGGAGAGGATACTCAGATATTTATATTCACTAAACGTTAACAACTTTAATTAAGAAGAGTTGCAGTAGGAAAATACCAATACCTGTTGTTCTTGCTGAGTGTGTTATGTTGCACATCATGGTGTGAGAGTTTTGGTACACCATACAATTGATGAACAAGTACACGACTACCTTAAAAGTATGTTTGATGACCCAGTGCAATCTTATGTACCTAGTAATATGTCTCTATGTAACCTATTACCGTATAGAGGAAGAAAGATATATCTCAGAAGGGTCATTAGTTACCTTATGAAATCTGTATCTACTTTTGCTTAAATCCATCCAACATGGCCTTATTGTTGGTAGTCGTGTTTTGCCTGATACTTTTACTGGCCTTCTTTCACATCGTAGTCCAAACTCACTCATGTTACTGGTACTGTTATGGTGCAAATAGCCTAATAGCTGCCTCCATGAGCCTTCTTTGAGACTGACATTCTCAATCATGAATTCATGGTATCTTTGACTTCTCAATTTTGCATTTGCTTGTACCACCATATGCCAGCTGTAATGTTACTGAATGGCAGCTACCTGTTCTCATTCATTAACATTCAAGTTTTACTTGTATGTTTATTGTTTTGTAATGCCACCTAAAGTCTTTGGCATGTCTTACATTACAATGTGAACATGAGACTTACTACTCATTTATGGACCTATGCCAGGACGGTGACCCTCATTTATCTAGTTTTGGGCTTATGAAAAATAGCCGAGATGGGAAAAGCTACAGTACCAACTTAGCTTATACTCCACCTGAGTTCTTGCGGACAGGTACTGTGCATATCATTACATTCAGGATTTGACTGATATCATCAAATGAGTACATTTAGGATATATGTTACTTAAGTGCATGTATCTTTTGCTTTAACTAGAATTGCAGTATCTATGCCCGTGCACTAAATAAGTGCTTGTGATTTATCAATGTTTCAATAAACACGTGATATTAAATGCAGTACATGTTACACTATCTGAACTTTTATTTTTTGGTTTGTCTAATCCATGAGTTTTCTCTTGTTCCTTACCGGCATCTGTAATTTTTCCAAATTTTTGGTAGGGCTTTGTCGTATCTGTGTATTATAATAGTTTTAATACATGCAGCTGGTTTTGACTTATGATAGAGATGTATAACCCATTTTCCAGTCAATTTGTTTATTTTCAAACCCTGCAGGCAGGGTCATCCCAGAAAGTGTGATTTACAGTTTCGGAACAGTTCTCTTGGATCTTTTGAGTGGCAAGCATATTCCTCCAAGCCATGTACGCTCTCTTCTTTTTATAAGCCCTTTAGATTGCTCTCATTAGCAATTTTAATTGTTAGCACATAATCTGCGAAGACATGCACCTTTAGTGCATACAGTCTTTGGCATCCATAATGTTGCTACAAAATCTATTTCACATTATAAACTTGATGTGAGAGATTTCTTCAAGTAACATGGTTTTATTATGGCATGATATCATATCATGACCTTTTCTATGTCTTCAGGCTCTGGACTTGATAAGAGGGAAAAATGTCTTGTTGTTGATGGACTCGTCACTAGAAGGGCAGTATGCAAGTGATGATGCTACTAAGTTGGTTGAGCTTGCTTCAAAATGTCTTCAGTCTGAGGCTAAGGAACGGCCCGATACTAAGTTTCTTTTTACAGCAGTTTCTCCACTTCAAAAGCAAAAGGAGGTGTAACTTCTCATTTCCAAATCTGGAAATTCTCTCTTCTGCGATATTTTTTGTTATCTTTCCTGATACGTATTTATTTTCTGATTGGCTTGGATTAGGTGGCTTCTCACATATTGATGGGCCTTTCCAAAAATACAGTCGTGTTACCAACTATGCTTTCTCCACTTGGAAAGGCTTGTGCAAGGATGGATCTTACTGCTGTCCATGATATATTGCTCAAAACAGGTTATAAAGATGAAGAGGGTGCAGAAAATGAGGTATATTGAATTCCAAATTACCAGCTTCCCAATTTTGGGCTTGACTATCAATAAAACATGCTTGACATTTAGTTTAAAGATGCTGGAACTGAACTTAACAGGTTTGAATTCCAATGGATCTGGCTTGATCAAAATCAGCGATTACGGAAATATTGAAGTGGCAACAATTTTAAATATCGGGCTTTTGTTTAAGTTAGAAACTGTTACTCAAGCTTAAACCAAAGGCCGTGGGTGAAGTGGCAGAGGCCTCATGTAACAAGCATGACGTCGCTGGTTCCAATCCCCATGTCGACGGTATTTGTTGTTAAATTATTGTTGATCAATGCCTAATTGATTAGATAGCCAACTACAGTCTTGGAAGGCGTAATTCCCCTTTAAAATTATAGGCTCGTTACATGTTTAAATGCATAACTAGTTTCAGAGGATACTCGTTGTTTGATGTCTACATTATGAGTTTTAGTCCCACATTCAGGGTTAAGGGAGTGTTGATATACATCTTTGCACCCGGATGTTAAGGTTTTTGTGGGTCAGAGTGATATCCAATATGTATATCACGGGCTTAGCTTGTTGCTCCTTGGTGTTTTACGAGTGTTCTAGTTTTCTGCCTTTTCGCAGTTGATTTTGTAATAGTTTCTAATGCCATCAGATACTCCATATGCAGCTTTCATTTCAAGAATGGACACAACAGGTCCAAGAGATGCTCAACACTAAGAAATTTGGGGATATTGCATTTAGAGACAAGGATTTCAAAAGCGCAATAGAATATTATTCAAAGGTAGTTGCATTTTCTTTCTTCCTAACTCCTAAGTCGGGCTAAAGGATAGAATATGAAACTCCATGAATATCACGGAAAACACCGGAGAATGAAATGTAAAAACTGGGCTGTACATATCGGGTCGGGCTCTACAACTAAAAGCTTAAGCTTATAGATGAGTTTGACCCTTTCCTTTATATACAACCCTATGATCTCATATTCTTTCAATGTGAGACTTTATGTTCTCAACACTCCTCCTCACGCGTATTCTACACGTGAGCCTTTATCAACTTATTAGAGGACCAACTCAACTAAAAACTTAAGCTGATAGTTGAAGGACCAATTATAGTTTTATACTCTCCAATTTAGAATAAGAGAGAGCCTTTTGACAAATATAGAAGAGAAAGTTTAATAGAAATAAATTTTTGCATATTCTGGGATTCGAACTCGTGTCTGCGAGGTACAACCTCTGATACCGTATTAGAGGACCAACTCAACTAAAAACTTAAGCTGATAGATGAAGGACCAATTATTGTTTTATACTATAACATGAAATCTCTTGTATACCTTGCTTAGACTTGTGATTTTTTGCATACCTTACAAGTGAGTTCTCATGCTTTTAATGTACCAGTTGGTAGTTATGATGCCCGCTCCATCGGCTACTGTGTTTGCAAGAAGAGCTTTGGCCTACTTGATGAATGGGCAAGCAGAACTCGCCCTAAGAGATGCGATGCAAGCGCAAGTGTGCATTCCCGAGTGGCCAACAGCGTTCTACTTGCAGGCTCTTGCTCTCTCCAAGCTTGGGATGGAAACTGACGCTCAAGACATGCTTAATGATGGCGCAGCCTTTGAGGCAAAGAAGCAGAATAGCTGGCGCAATTGAATCATAAAAAAGCTTCTAAGTTCAGTTCCATGCGCAAGAGAGTAGAAAAAAATGACATGGTACCAACTTATTCCAAGTTGTACCAAATATGTATTGTTGTGAGTTTGTGGAATGTGCCATATCATATATATTGTTGAAAGAGAGAAATAAGTTGTTCGAATCTGAGTATTTTGTATCTGACATTGTTGCTGGTGACCTACAGGGTTTAAATACATATATGTAGCAGCTCTTATAATATACATTCATGTAAAAAGCCTCTCCTTTTAAAGTCTTTGTACGTGTGTTCCGATCGAATTGAGTTTAATCATGGGAAAATGACACTTTTGTGCACCTGAATATACACTTTCCTCACTTTCATACCTTATTTTTTTTTTCCAGTATCCTGAATTACATTTTGGGACACTTTACTCCTAAAATACTAAAAATACCTAAACTACCCCTGAAATATAAACTCTCCGGCGGATTCGAAGTCGAGAGGCTTCGGGGGAGGCTCGGAGTGTCTCTGAATCAGGTTTTGTGATCGACAACTTCATGAGAGCTTCCTGAAACTCCATGGCTGTTACTGTACTCGTTTGACCCTAGGTTTCGATTTGGGTCTCGACAGAATCGAAGTGGTTGTTGGCGGTGGCGAAGGAGAGGATGGAGGCGAGGGTGAGGAAGAGGAGGGGTAGTGGAGGAGGTAGGTGGAGAGAGTGGCATTCACTTGAAAATTTGATGAATAGTTAAAGGTAATTTTGGTTCAATTTTAGTGGTAGTTTAGATATTTTTAGTATTTTAGGAGTAAAGTGTCCCAAAATGTAATTCAGGGTACTGAAAAAAAGAAAAAAAAAAGATAGGGTATGAAAGTGAGAAAAGTGTATATTCAGGTGCACAAAAGTGTCATTTTCCCATGTGTATATGAACAATGTTCTAAATAAACGGTAGACGCTAGTCAGGTAGAGATCGGGACCTTTAAGAATTTGTCAAGAAATAAATTAGATTAAGGGATTAACATGAATTATCAAAGAATTAATAGTTGGAAATTTTTAGAATAGTGTATATGAATATGTGGGAGGACATGGATGAAGTCATATACAAGTTAGATTCGTATTCCTACACAATTTTAAGTGGTAGAGACTGATGATAGGACCCTTATTCTAAAAGTTCGGTTATGATGGTATGTTATCATTTGATATGTATAACAACTTGAACGGATAAGTCAATACTCAACTTGTCATATTTTTCACATCTTTCCTCTCATGTGTAGACCGTCCAACTTTCTTATTGTTTGCATGTCATCCAATTTACTTATCAAATGATGCTATAACCTATATCGTTTTTAACTTGTGACGGTAACCATTCTCATAACACATTAAAACCCGACCAATATAAAAATTTAAACTGTTAGTTAAAGGTTTAGACTTGTTATCTAAATAAATATTTTAATTCACATTTTTTTAATGTGAGACGCTGACACCTTCTCATGTTTAGCCTGTGATACACTGACATAAATATAAGTAAAAAGATATGTAAGAGAGATGAATCAAACTCTAATATGTTGACCGTTGAATTGCGTTCAATTTTGTTGTGGACCCCACATCACGATAACTAACATAGTGCACAGTGCTTTGCACTGCGTCGGTATTGAAATAAAATACCAGACGCAGACTAATTAACTGTGTCTGCTATTCTACGTTCTCCAGTATTGATATTATGTTAAAGTCGTATTTACCTAAAAATTCAAGTTGGTATGCGGAGGAGGATTTGACTTGTCATCTACCATCATCATTTAATTTACACAATTCATTCATGTTAAAATAAGTTCTCATGTTATAATATAAAGATTAGAGTCTACCTAAACAGAGCAAAATTGTCTCAACATGCATTTAGGTGCAAAGATGAGAGAGAACTTACCTGAATTCATCACAATGAAGAATCTTCCTACTCCCTTTAATAGCAGATTGAGCTCCCTCAACCTCATAGAGCTCACTGGCTCGACCCGGAGGAGTACCCCATTTCCTACAAGCAGCCACAAACACCTGAGCCACCCTCGGCAGAGGGTTCCCACAAGGCTTCACATACCGGTACCAAGAAGTACCCACAAGAAACAGAACAAGCGCCAGAACCGCAGATCCAAGAGACATCATGAACCCAAAAGTCCATTTCCCTATATCCTCATAGTAGACCAGAATGGTGTTGGAGAAGAGAGACCCAACGTTGAGTGCGAAGTAAAAGTAGCAGAAAAAAGCCGCCTTTGAGTCGCTCCCGTCGGGCGTTGAGTCGTCGAACTGGTCTGCTCCGAATGTTGCTACTGTGGGTTGGTGGCCTCCGTATCCTAAGGCCACCAGGTATGTTGCTAGGTAGAAGATGACGATACCGACTTTGGATTCGGGTGAGCACACTGTTTCTCTGTCACCGCAACCAGGAGGGTTTAGCAGGTAGAGCCATGATGTGAATGATAATAGCCCCAATCCCTGAATTTCACAACACAACACAACTCATTAGTGTTTAAAATTGGTGTTATTTGTAAAAAGTGCTACTATTCTGCTTTTTTTTATTTATAATTTGTACCGGTGACTTAATTTCATTGATTGCAAAAAATAGGAACTTGCATATTTTTTTTTGCATTACACGTGCATATTTTAGAAAATGACAAAAAACCGTATTAACAGCAAAAAAAATAGGAACTTACATTTTAGCATAACACTTGTATTTCTTTTAAAAAATGACAAAAAACCCTTAAATAGAAAATTCTGAACTCCGATCTGCTCTGGGTTTTTTCTTTTTCGGCTGATCATCGCCGATTTGCAGCTCAATAATACAAAATAAGAAGAAAAAAATTCTAGAAATTACACTGATGGGATATATTTTCGAGAACATTTTTTCAGACGGTTGGCCAGAAGAGAAGAAAACCGACGAGCTCGAGTTGCGAAAAATGAATTCAATTTTCTTAAAAATTATATATTAACTTTTTAAATTTTAATACCATGGGAGTTTTCGTCATTTAAAAAAAATGTACTATGGTTTTTGCAAGAAAAAAAGGGGTAATTACACATAAGTACACCCAACTATACGTCATTCTCCCATAAATACACATAAATATAAAACTCGATTTTGCAGTCACCCAAATTACATTTCGTTTCACTTAGCTCTAACGGGGTTAAATCTAACAGAATTTTGAGATAAAAATACAAAAATACCCTCAATAGTTCTAATTTAAAATCAGACTGGTCTGACCGGTTCAATTCTGGTCTGACCGGTTCAAATTTAAAACATTTTTTATTATTAAATAACCATTAA
>JAYMTP010006585.1:0-11923 GCA_036897365.1 Geranium brycei | reverse complement strand
TGCTCATTCCTCTGCGTTTGCGTCCCGAATCCTCAATGTAGCTCGGTTTTGACCCTTTTCACCTGTATTCTACACATTCACACTAAACATACCCGAGGCGTAAAATGGCACAAACAGACCTCTCTGAGCCCGGAACGAGGTCACTAAGACACTAAATATGGGAATGAAAGTGTCAACACGGGACTCCCAGAGGTCCCACATCATATGGTCAAGTCTATTTACTTGGCTTGTGGGTTTCTTCTTCTTACTGGTACTCATGTAGATGGATATAAATTGGCCATGAACTTTCTCAAATAGCATTTGGTGTAAGGAATGGAGAAATATCATTGTAACATCTTTGTTGCCACTCTCTTGATCTTTATTTTTCTTGGCACAGAAGTGGGAATAGGGGCACAAAACACAACATTATTAAAATCAGTGAAAGTTGGGGTGGTTTTGAACTTAAACACATTGGTTGGGAGGACTGGGTTGAGCTGCATCAAGATGGCCCTTTCAGATTTCTATGGAGCAGGGCTCGTCTTACACGTCAGGGACTCTGGCGATGACGTTGTCGCTGCAGCTGCTGCAGGTATATATTCTGCATTCATGTTTCTCCCTCTTCTTCAATTCATCGTAATGTCCTTTTGAATTTCTTTTCCTAACTTGGAAATCGTCACTTTTTCCTTTAATATAATCGTCTTATTTGCTGATAAAAGAAAGTTCACCAAAACACCACAATGGCTTACCTGTGTTTATCATTCATTGCACATGGTTATTAATATGATTATAGTTGTTCATTTGTTATTGTTACTCATTGTGTTGGGTTATATTCCATGTGACATTTTCCTAGAGAAACAAATAGGTTATGAATTTTGATTTTTATAATATATATGTTTTTTTACAAAGGATAAAATTGCTCCTAAAATTAATAATGTACAAATAAATTAGTAGTTGAGTTGCTTTCAAGATTTTGTTAAAAATTTTCAATTTATTTGAATGATTTCTCAAAGCATGTCCACTTTCATTTTAAAGTATCTTCTTAAAGGAAATGGTCATATTTTAAAACCACAATCTTAACGTAGGCGTACTTTCAAGTCAAAAAAATTAGCTAAAATATTTAATTAAAAATATGAAAATGAGAATAATTTATAAGAAAATCAATACATTATATTTTTATTATCTGTTAACAAATAACACAATTTCACAAAAGTGTTCAATAGTACATAACACATTTTTGTAATTTCCCCTGAATTTGTTTAACTAATTCTGAGATCTATTTTTGGTAATTTGACAGCACTAGACTTGATAAAAAATGCACAAGTGCATGCAATTATTGGACCATGGACATCAATGCAGGCCAATTTCGTTAGTGAGCTTGGAAAAAAGGCTCATGTCCCAATCATTACATTCTCTGCCACAAACCCTTCTCTCACTTCAGTCACCAATCCATACTTGATTAGAGCCACCCATGCTTCCTCCTCCCAAGTCAAGCCCATTGCTGCTATCATCCAGTCCTTCGGCTGGAGAGAAGCTGTCCCCATTTACGTTGACAACGACTACGGCGAGGGCATCATTCCATATCTAGTTGATGCTCTGCAAGAGGTTGACGCCCGTGTCCCCTACCGAAGCGCCATTCCCCCGTCCGCTTCGGATGATCATATTTTTAGAGAACTATACAAGTTGAAGGGCATGCAGACTGGGGTCTTCGTCCTGCACATGCTTCCCCCTCTCAGCTGCAAGATTTTCTCCATAGCGCGTGAGATTGGAATGATGAGTGCTGGCTATGCTTGGATCACGACCGATGGCGTAACCAATTTGTTTCGTTCCCTCGACCCTTCGGTCATTGATTCAATGCAGGGGGCGATTGGCGTGGCTCCATACGTTCCTCCTTCAACAGAGCTCAGGAGTTTCACTGCTCGATCGAAGATCAAGTTTAAGGAGGATTATCCAAACATCACCGAGTTGGATTTATGCATTTATGGACTTCGGGCGTATGACGCAGCCAGGGCACTAGCCATGGCATTGAAGAGTGTTAGTATTACATACTTGGGTTTCCAGGAGATGACAAATGCCTTCAACAGCTCGACTGACCTTGAAAACTTTGGGATCTCCCGAATTGGCCCACAGCTTTACCAAGCGCTATTGAGCACTCGCTTCCGTGGTCTTGCTGGAGATTTCCATCTTGTTAACAGGGAGCTACAGCAGCCAGCTTTTAAGATAGTCAACTTTGTCGGTAATGTAGAGAGAAGCATTGGATTCTGGACACGGGGAAGAGGTCTCGTGCGGGAAATGAATCCAACTTCCATATCCAAGCTTAGAGATGTTGTGTGGCCAGGAGATTCTACTTCTGTTCCCAGGGGTTGGAAGATTCCGACAAACGGGACGAGGTTGAGGATATTAGTGCCAGTTAGTTTTAAGGAATTTGTGAATGTGTCGGTTGATCCAATTACTAACAGGAAAAATGTCACCGGTTACTGCATAGATGTCTTTGATGCAGTAATGAAAGCATTGCCATATCATATTGATTATGACTACATTCCCTTTCAAAACTCTAGTGGGAAAAGTAATGGAACTTACAGCGACTTGATTGATCAAGTCTACCTTAAGGTTAGTTCAACTCCTTCACATTTTTATGATGATCAATGGATTAGGATTAATATGCTGAACATTAATGTTTATAGTTATGATCAGAATTATGATGCGGTTGTGGGAGATACAACTATTTTAGCTAACAGGTCACAGTACGTGGACTTCACACTGCCCTACACTGAATCTGGGGTATCAATGGTGGTGCCGATCAGAGACAAGAGGGAGAGAAACGCTTGGGTTTTCATCAAGCCGCTAACATGGGACTTGTGGGTGGCAACTGTTTGCTTCTTCATCTTCATTGGCTTTGCGATTTGGGTTCTCGAGCACAGAATCAATGAAGACTTCAGAGGGCCTCCTTCATACCAAGTAGGAACAAGCTTTTGGTTTTCATTTTCAACCATGGTGTTTGCTCACAGTAAGTTCCTCCCTATATATACTAGGGATAATTGCAGCAAGGTACACCTGCCGAAATCACTTTTGCACCCGGATACACCTAACTGTTTTTGTACCTAAGTGCAAAAGTAGTTTCTGCAGGTGTACCTAACTGCAATTATCCTTATACGCCAGGTTGATGTTAATGTTGGAAAAACACTCAAAAATGGCATTTACATTTACATTTACAGGGGAGAGGGTAGTGAGCAACTTGGGCAGGTTTGTTGTGATTATATGGGCATTTGTGGTATTGATCCTTACTCAGAGCTACACGGCTAACCTCACAACAATGCTTACAGTTCAACAGTTGCTGCCGACAGTGAGCACGTTGAACGAACTCGTAAAGAGAGGGGACAATGTAGGATATCTGGAGGGTTCTTTTGTTTTAGACGTGCTGAAGAAGTACAAATTTGATGAATCCAAGCTTAAAATGTACAACTCTACCGAGGAATGCGACAGGCTTATGTCCTTAGGAACTAAAAACGGTGGTATTGCTGCTGCTGTCGATGAGGTCCCCTACATGAGACTTTTTCTATCAAAATATTGCTCCAAGTACACTAGAGTTCAACAAATTTACAATTCTGATGGATTTGGCTTTGTAACTTTCTCCATCTTTATCTCTTCTACACACTACAATATGAAATTCAAACTTGTAATTCATGTTATCTTGTGACTTTAATTTCAGGTGTTCCCGAAAGGATCTCCTCTGGTGCCTGAAATATCAAGAGCAATTTTAAAGGTGAAGGAAGGATCGGAAATGGAGAAAATAGAGAGGCATTGGTTTGGAGAAGAAGCAACGTGTCCAGAGCCTTCTTCTCACAGCTTGGGGCTTGAGAGCTTCTGGGGTCTGTTTCTCATAGTTGGAGTTGCGGCATTGTTTTCGCTCATGGTGTATGCGGCTATGTTCATAAAGGAGCATAGAGACGTGGATCCGCAAGCTCCCTTGTGGACAAGGGTGGGTGTATTGTTGAGGAGATTTGATCAGAAGGACCATAAATCTCATACGTTCAGAAAAACTCAAGTCCATGCGGATGTGGAGGGAATGTGCAGTCCTCGTCATGCAGAGGCCTCTCCAATTGTTTACTGCCCGTCAAGTCCGTCCTCGACTAACACAGATTTGAATGTTGAACACATTGCAGATCCAAATCCTAATGATCAAGCATCTCAAGTTGAGATGGTGACAGTATAGGCAACTGTATTAGGGGCATAGCCATTTGTAAAGAGACATTTAAGTCATTTGTAGAATGGGTGGTATCTTCAAACCTCAATTTAATCTATCTGGAAGTAGAATTTGAAAAGGAAGAGCAGAAATAGAGAAAGCAAGAATCTCCTACAACTACAACCACTCTATAACTATTGTAACCTCTTTTACTTCAAGAATAAATGATTTGGGGTTTTTCTGGTGTTTGGATGGAAATTAAGGTTTTATTCTTCATGACTTTATCTTTTCTTGCATAATCACTTCATGTCAATGGAGACCTAACTCAGACCTTTTGTTTTAAATAAACCACTCAGTTCTAACGAATATACCAACTTTTATTTGGACAAACCCAATATGATGTTATGCTCTCAACCTTTTCCAAGCAATTGCATTCACGGTCAAATTGGACATTCTTAGTCTTATTAATTGACAACCTTACAAATCACTCAGTCTCTTTTTGTCCAAGTTACCCTTTTTTTTTAAATTCCTTCGATTTTTGTTTAAGCTATTCCCGAAATTCTTCATAACGTAAATTGCGGGAATATTCTCATTCATAAGTTTGAGATCCGCATCTATGAATTGATTGTGGAGTGCATAAGACTTTTCAAAGCGAAACTCGAAGGGATAGAGCAGATGGTGTTTTAAAAAAAATGATATTCACAACCTCCTATTTGAAAGTGTGTCTCAAACCACGCTTGTTCATAACATATATGGTCACATAATCCTTTTTTTCGGAAGTATTAAAATTGTCTTAAAACTCATCTCATTCGGCCGCTCAAGCTCATATTGCACATTGCAAGATCTATCGTGCATGTAATTTTTTTGCTGAACCAAGACCACTGATTTTATATATAATGACATATTTTAAATTTTTGAACTAAATAAATGATGGTTTTGTTTAAAAATCTATAGAAGACAGAAAGTAATCTTACAAAAAAATTTCACAAATTTAGAAGGATCTGTATACAAATTCCCTTCATTTATTTTACACTTGAGACTAAATGGGACATTGTTCTATCTTATTTAGATGATTTAGTAAAAGTAAAATATTACTTTTAACAAAAATATGCTGCAATATATCCACCAGAATTTGAATATAAGCACTAGACCAACTCTATAATGGCCCATCATCACCAGTCTCCGGTGAAGTTTGGGCATTATGATTTGGATGACCCAACACATCTGAAGCACTTGCTTGCTCTCTGAAGAAGACAAAATGTGACTCTGCATGGCTTAATGGACTAGCACCAAAGTTGGAGACTTCACCTACACACATGCCTTGTTCACTCCTTACTTCCTCTTCCTCTCGTCTCGTGTTGAAAGCACGTGAGCTCAGGTCTTTCTCATCGAAGCTTCTCCAAAGAAGACCAATTCTTGTCCATATCGATGACTCGGAGTTGAAGCGCAATGCGTCATACCCATGTTCATACAAGAAGATGACTGCAGATATGATGACAGCAAAAGATGCAACACCACCAGCAATCACAAATAGCCCCCAAAAACTATCAAGGCCGAGACTGCTTGAAGAAGACCTCATTGTGCAAGTGCTAGTACCATATAGGCATGAACTTTTGGCGGACTTTAACCAAGCTCTCTCAATCTCTACCATTTTATCTCCTTGTGTCACATTCAAGATTGCCCTTGAAACATCTGCTACTAGCGGGGACCCTTTTGGGAACACCTGCAACAATAAGCATACATATAATATATAAGTATATAGGCAAGTAATCCCGTGCGAACTAAGAGGGTCCGTGCGAACCAACCAGAGCGTGACTCGTGGCGCGCACTGCGCTGGCAGGCGTGCTAACGTGGTAGCCTAAAAATAACTTTTTTTTTCCAAACCATCGTTAAACCACTCCCCTGACAGGGTTCACTGATTTTGTATAGAAAAATACCAATTCCCCTTGCCACATGACGCCCATACATTGGTTCTCACTGGAGTGTGCCCCTACGTATATATAAATATGGAAAAGAGTTAGAAGAAGGGCTTACAAAGCCGAATCCGCCTGTCCTGAATTGGGGTTTGATCATAGTGTACTTTGAGGAGTGTTCTGCAAGAAAAATGTTCATGTAGGGGGATTCATCAAAAGCAGCAGCAATGCCCCCATTAGCACTTCCCCTCGTGAAAAGCTCATGACACTCTTCAGGAGAACTATACGGTCGAACCTTGGATTCATGGAAACCCATTTCCTTCAAGAGTTCCTGAACAAAGGAGCTGCCTGAGCAGCCCACATAATCCCCATTTTTCAGGAGCTGGTACACATCAGTTACAGCAGGCTGCAGATTTTCTACTGTCAAAAGAGAGGCTAAGCTAGCAGTATAACTCTGAGTCAATATAAGCACCACGAAACACCATATGATCATCACAAACCTCGTTAAGTTACCCACTACTGTCTCTCCTGCCAATGCCAAAACATATCATTTACATTACAAACAAAGATAATGTTATTGGTTAAAGCGTATAAAAGAGGTGCGATAGCTTACGGTGTGCGAAAAGCATAGTTGAGAAGGAGAACCAGACGCTAGTCCCAACTTGATAAGAAGGAGGTCCGCGAAAATCAGGATTTTTTCTGTGTTCAAGGACCCATACTATGAAACCGATGAAAAGAAAAAAGCAAACACTTGTTGCCCACATATCCCATGTCAAAGGCTTGAAGAATGCCCATGGGTTTCTCTTCTCGCCTTTTATGGGAACGATCATGGAAACTGCAGAAGCAATGTATGGCAATGTGAAGTCAACATATTCCGACCTGTTTGCTACTATAGTTACGTCTCCAACAACTGCATCATAGGCCTGAACACACAAACATACCAATAAATAAGAAACTTGAACTATATCAATGAAAAAGAAAGTTAGAGGAAGTCTGAACTAACCCCAAGAAACACTTGATACACCAAATCGTTGTAATTGCCGGCGCTCTCCCCGTTAGGCCTCACAAAGGGAAAGAAGTCATAGACAACTTCATATGGTAATTCTTCGATTACGGCCTTGAACACATCTATGCAGTATCCTGTGACATTGGCACTGATGCTATTGTTCCCGGTCACGTTTACAAATTCAGTGAAACCAACCGTCTTTGGCACTCCTATTTTCAATCTCTTCCCATCCCACCCCTTTGGATTATTGGTAGACCTCCCTGGCCATAAAATATCTCCAACATTCACCTTAAGAGTATCGAATGGGTTCCAAAGCCCAATTCCCTCAAAACTAGGACCCTTTATATTCACAATTTGGAAAGTTGAGGATAGCAATTCCCCATTGACAAGACAGAAATCCCCAGATAGGCCTCTAAAACGGGATCTCTTTAGTTCTTGGAGAAGCTTTGGACCATTTTGAGAGACATCAATCGCTTCAAGACCCATTACTACATCTGCCTTGCTAGAGGCATGATTTTTCCCTTGAAATGCCAAGCTTGACTTTTCAACTGCCCTGGCTAGTGATACAGCAGCATCATGAGCCCACAGTCCAAAAACGTCCACTTCTGCATTGAATTTTCTTTTCCATTTGCCTTTAAAATCTTGAAGGGCTTTTCTCTGTGGAACATGAGTCTTTATGCCGAACACACCTTGCATGGAGTCTTCGAGTACTGTAGGATCAACTGAGCTCAACTGATCAGCGATTCCATTAGTCACGATCCAAACATAGCCCGCCTTCATCATTCCAATCTGTTTTGCTTTGGCGAAAAGGCGAGACCCTAGAGGAGTCAACACATGCACAATGAAAACTCTGGTTGGCATTGTCATGAGCTTGTGAAGCTCTTTCTCGATTTCATCATCTGGCAAGTTTGGGGGAAGGGCGGTCCTGTAAGGAACTCGGGCGTCAACTTCTTGTAGAGCATCATTTAGATAAGGAATTATCCCCTCGCCATATTCGGTATCTTCATAAATGACCACTGCTTCTTTCCATCTGAAGTGTTTTACAAGTGAGCTTATGGCTTTCACTTGTGAGGAGTCGTTTTGTGCAGCTCGAATGAAGTAGTCGCTCCGAATGGAACGGAGAGAAGGGCTGGTTGCTGAGAATGTTATAATGGGAACTTGAGCTTTCTTGCCAAGATTGATCACAAACTTGGCTTGAGTTGATGTTTGTGGTCCCATGATGGCTTCTACTTGCTCATTTTCTATAAGGTCTAGAGCTGTCAAACAAGACCAAGGAAATAAATAAACATAATCACCTTTGCGTTTCAACCTTTCAACAAAGTTTAAAATATGAAATGAGGAAAACACTGAAAGGTAAAATCCATAAGGTTATCATGCAACTTTTTGAAACATGATCACATATAATTGTGCCTAAAATTTGAGAATGAACATTTTATTATATTAAAGAAAGTCTATTATATAGTATCAGAAATTTAATTAAAAAAAGAACATTTTCCTTAATCATGCATGCTCACTTGACCAGTAGGTCAACTGCAGCAAAGTTCCTGTAATTATAATAATTTTATTTATTTCACTTCTATTTTACAAAAAAGATTAAATTTAAATATTGCATGTGATAATCTAAGAAATTAGCAGCCAATAAGTCGATCAAAATTTTGTCTTATGTATTTAAATTTTAATAAAATAAGTAATTTCTTAGTTTTTAAAGTATAAACTACATAGAATCGAAGATATAAATAATGAAACAAATGATATTATAGTGAAAGTTACCGACTAAAACATAAATAACATAATTTAAAATCAAATTCACTTAATGTACAACAACAAAGAGACTTGTGTTGGAGTTGAATGAGATAAAGTCTTGACTTTTCGCTATAATTGAGTAATAATTTTGAGATTTTAGGAATGGTGGGTTAGAGTTGCTTTTAGGAATTATCTATAATATAATTTTTAGACGTATATACGATATATCTCTTCTCTAATTAATTATTTTACGGTTGAATCCCATATGTGATTTTGTTCTCTTATTTGGGTTTATTATATAGTATAATCATGGTAACTAGAATTTAGTAAGCATATTTTCCTATACATGCAAAGTAGTAATTTTGGAAATGAGAAAGATTTGAAGAAGATATGGTGAATATAGAGAGTAAGAAGGAACCTGCAGCAGCTGCCCCAACTGCGTCGTTCTTAGAATCTCTGGCATGTAGGATTAGCCTGGTCCGATAGTGAGCGTGAGAGGCGTAGAAATCGGATAATGCCATGTTGATGCAGCTCTGCCACATCTTCCCGTTGGGTGTCCCGAGGTTCAACACCAAACCTACATTCACATTTACTGGTGCATTATGTGCCAATGTTGCAGAAACCAAACACAGAAGGAGAGCAAGAAGTGTATGGCTCTTCATTACATTCACATCCATCGCAGAATGGAACCTAAGACTTGTCTAATTTATTGCAAACTGAACAAGACAGAGTCTTACCATATTAAAGTCAAGATGGAACTTGTATGTGATTCACAAAATTTCTTTGCATTTTGCAAGACTCCACAAAAAATTGACTGTTGCCTACTTTTAGCTATTTCTCTGCAATTTCCAAGATTCCCAAATGTTGATTCATTTCCTCTTGTAGCTTTCCTAGATTATTCTTCCAAGAAAATCATGGAATATTTATGTAACACTACACTACAAAACACATTTTAAAGAATATTATCATAATAATGAAGTCATGAGATTTTTATCACTGAAGAAGAAAATGGGCAGCTTCAATGTTTGAATATTATTAGTCTAACACTTGGCTGAAATAGGTGAACTGCATATTAGAATTTTATCATCTCTTGTAATTTACATGAAACTGAGATGATGCGAGGGAATTAAATTTACGACTATCTGCACACTAAAGATTGTAACTTGCACTCTTGATTTTGTTCTCTTACAGAAACAATCCACACACACAATTAGGTTGCCTTTGGGTAAGTTTTTGGTCTTCATTCTCATTCCAACATAAACTTATACAAAAACCAAGTCATACCTTTGTCTTACCATTTCCTATTTGAGTGTTTTTTATTTATTGAGTTCATGTAATTTTGATGAAGGAATACAACTATAGCCTTGGAAAATTGAAAATAACGGGAAATGAAGAATGTATAGGAATTCAAAATTCCAAACACACAGTCGCAGTGTGTCAAAGTCTAAAACATGCACAGTCTAGCCCAAAATCACATAAAATTAGAGGAATTCATAGCAGGAAGGAACTTACAAGTAAAGTATAGAGCTATTTTCATGACAGTATCAATTTGTGAAATAAAGACATACAAAAATATAGTCAACAATTACAATTGTGCTAAAGTAGTTACATTACCTCAATGTTAAGTTAATACTACCTCTGGAATGCTTTGACTATTACGATTCCGATGAGCCAATTCAGCAGAACGCTGCATTTCCTCATCTTCATGGCTTGAATAGCTTGATCGGAAGCTGGAGGACGTCGGCGAGGCTTCAGAATCAGCGTGTGACCTCTGAATGTCATTTGTGTGTGTGACCTCAGATCTTTCGTATCAAAGTTTGTAAACAACAAACCAATCCTTGTCCATACTGATTCTTTCGGATCGCGCCAAAGCGCCAGAAAATGTGCCTATACTCATACAGGAACAAAGCCGCGGATATAATCATAGCTAAGGATGCAGCAACCCCTGCAATGAGGAAAAGACCCCAAAAACTCTCAAGGCCGAGACTATGAGAAGAAGTCAACGTGCTTGGATCCGGGCAAGTGGTGTTTGGCCCTAACCATGTTTCCTCAATTTGTGACATTCCACCTCCTTCAGTCAAACTCAATATCGCCCTTGAAACATCGCCTACTAGAGGGGAGCCTTTTCGGGAAAACCTATACACATTGTATTCATAGATTAGAATGTGCAGGTAGAGGTACAAGTTCAAGTATAGAGTTGAAAAGAAGAACATACAAAACCAATTCCACCAGTTTTATATGTGGGTTCGAGCATGGCAAACTCAGAACAATGTTGGGCAAGAAAAAGCTTCATATAGGGAGCTTCATCAAAAGCAGCATCGATACCTCCATTGTCACTTCCTTTTGATAGCAACTTGTAACATTCTTCTGGAGAATCATAACCCCTAATTCTGGAGTCGTGGAAACCCAAACTTTTCAACATCTCCAAAACGAAAGAACCATCTTGGTAGCCAATGTACTTCCTTTTAATTATAAGCTCTTTGATGTCAGTAAGAGTTGGCTGAAACTGTTGCACCGTTAACAGAGAAGTCAAGCTAGCAGTGTAGTTCTGAATAAGTATGAGGACCACAAAGCACCACACGATCATCACAAACCTAGCCAAGTTGCTCACCACCCTCTCCCCTGTAAATATAATTACTCAACAAATATAAAATGTTACAAAACAAGAGTAATTTCTTATGCTCATGTCATCTATACGCATGAAAGTTGGCGGATTTTTTCTTGTTATAAATTCCATACGTTGTGCAAAGACCATTGTTGAGAAGGAGAACCACATGCTTGTGCCAATTTGATGCGAAGGAGGCCCGCGGAAATCTGGATTTATTCTGTGCTCAAGAACCCATACTATGAAACCGATAAACACGAAGAAGCAAGCACTTATAACTCATAAATCCCAAGTCAGAGGTTTCAAGAAAACCCATGCCTTTCCCCTCTTGTTGCTGATAACCGGAACAATCATGTAAACACTGGATTCAGTGTATGGAAATGTGAAGTCAACATACTGAGACCTATTTGCTATTATACTTGTATCTCCCACCACAGCATCAAACTTCTGCTTATCAAGGAAAAAATTCTAGTCAAGATATTTGGTTGAGCAACCGA
>JAYMTP010006584.1:0-11926 GCA_036897365.1 Geranium brycei | reverse complement strand
CACCCTGACACAATTTTAGGTGTAGTCATGTGATAATGTGACATATCCAGGTGTATCCATCTGGAATTATCCCAAAATTAAATTAAGTATCGATATTATTAGTAGAGAAAATTATAAAAAAGTCTCCCTATAATCGTTTGTTTTTTTAAGAACTCTCCCTTCGTTGTATTTTTGCGAAAACTCTCTCTCTCACTAATGTTCAAATTTGCACAATCTGTGCAAATCTGTAAAAATTAACGGAAGTGTCAGTTAAGTGTTGGACATTTGAGTTGACACGTTTAGGGGTGGGCATGTGGTCTATAACCGGACCGAACTGGACTTCCCGGTCCTCCATTTTAAGAACCATAACCAAAACTGTTACCTGCAGTTCTCGATTCTCCAGTCCTGGTTTTGGTTCGGTATGAATTCGGTCTCCGATTCAGTTGTCAAAGTGTACACCCTTAAACACGTTTGAATTAACACTTAAGAGACATTTTTCATTAATTTTCACGGATCTGCATGGACAATGCAAAAATAAATATAAGTAAGGGAGAGTTTTTGCAAAAATGAACATAAGCGAGGGAGAGTTTTTGCAAAAATACAGTGATGGGAGAGTTTGTGCAAAAAAACATAGTTATAGGTAAACTTTTTGCAATTTTTCCTTATTAGTATGAAGATTGAAATAACGATTTCATATGAAATATATGAGATATCAATCACTTTAACGCAGTCTTTGACAATGTCTCTATCAACCAGTTTGTTGCTTAACATTTGTTTTATCATTAACTGCACATGAAGAGGCTTTACTCAAAAGTGATGTCAAAATTGAGATCTAGAAGAACTTGTATCAATGAATACTTAATTGGTCACTGTTGATTTATAGGGTTGGAGTGACAAGGATGATTAATGACGAGGGAGGTTGAGTTGTGATGACGAAAGTTATGAGCTAGAACTAAGGTTGAATATGTCGCGAAATGGTGTTATCATCATCTTTTATTTTTTGATATATTTGAAGGTAAAATTGTAGTTTTGATAATTGATATGAAATATTTTTTTCTTTTCATGTAAATTTTAATAGAGTTATCAACAATTTTATGAAGTTCTACTGATATGAAGTTCTACTAATATGAAGTTCGTACAATAACAACATTGGTTAGAAAAACACTACTGATGTAAGTTATCGTGTCATGGTATGGAAACCACTTATTTAAAGCGATTTTTTCGGTTGGATGAATGTGGTGATCGTGTTCTGGTTGTTTTCGAGGTTAACATGGTAGTCTCCCTAATGCCCACTCCCACACCAGAATTTGGTACGTGCGCAATTCAATACACATGAATGAGTGGAAGATAAATACTTTTAAGAAATTGTTCATATTTTGTTTTTTTTATAAATTTCATCTTTTTCCTTAAAGTTCTTAGCCATTTTTTAAGAATCAAAATAAAAATGTTGACATTAAGAGAAAGTAAATGAGATGATAAAAATTACAATAAATTATGGAGTAACACCATCAATTTATGGTAAAGTAATCACTAAAAGAAGGAAGACCAAAAATCACCTTCTGAGAGCATTATCCCCAACAATTGGCTCAACCGCTGATTTCGGCTGTTGCAAGTAAAGTTTCGAGATTCATAAAACACAAAAGATACAGTGGAGCATATCTGGATCTATAGTTTTGGTTTAGTTACTTGGTTTTGTGACGGTTGGGATTTGATTAATTGACTCCATATTTTATACATTTATTGTCAGTAACTTGATTTTCTAATTGATGAACAATTAACTGCATTGGAGTAAAATGTAAACATTTTATAACCAACTATATTTAAAATTAACTTTTTATAAGTACAGTAAATTGTAAAATGCTGCATATTAAATATAATGTAAGGTAAGTATTTCTTAAAAGCGCGCGTCATTTTAAAGTTTAGAGTTTAAATCGTTAATCATGTTTGAGCAAGGGAGCATAGTGTAATTTTCCCAAATTTGAATATGAAAATCCTAATCTACCCCTTCCAGCCTCGTTATTTCCTGTCACCGGGTCTGTCATCTCCATCTCGGTGACAGCCAAGCCCTTTCACAGCTCACCTCCTCCTTGCACACTCCTTCTCCGCCGCCGACTCAAATCAACCTCTCACTGCCGATTTTGCGATCTGGGTTTGTATTTTTTTCGTTTTTGGCGTATGGATTGTGATTTGTTTGTCCATTTCACGCTTGTAAATATAGGTCTAATGATTATTTTTCTGAACCACGATTTGGCAATCATGCTATGAGCAAAAGTAGGAGATGGGTTTAGGTTTTCAGTGAAGTTGGAATCAGGATGATTTCTATCTTTTGGGATTTTAGAACTGACATTCTAGTAAATGACTTATAGGGCAAAATATTATGTAATGATTGTTTCGGGTGAGAGATTGAGAAAGTTGTTACCTTTATATATTAAGTCATTGGAAAAATGGGAGTTTTTGGAAATCCTGTGTTGCAAGTGGCAAATATGGTTGATTGGATGAAGTGTTGTTGTTGTAGCGAATTATGCGACCAAATAGGCGCGTGAGTGCTATCGTTTTGCCTTGTCATTGCCAATGTTGTGTACTTGTTTGGTTTGTGTCTTTGTGATGATCCCAGCGTGGGTGTTGGTACTTTGATGCATTGCTCTTACATGGTCTGTAAGTTTGTATAGAAAATGAACACGAGCTGTTTTTTCTTTTTCTTGTCATTAGGAAGATGATACCTCTAGAAATGGTCATGATCAGTAGAGTTTGTGGAATGGTGTTTCCTGGTTAACCTATTGAATCCAAGGTGAATATGAATTCTGAAAATCCATGATTTTGCAGTTTGCTTCATTCTTCAGTATGGTGATTTCATTATTGTGTCTGCTAAACTGGATATAGTTTCAGTGTTATGGAACAAAATGTAATGCCTCAAACATGATTTTTTCTCTCTCCATGATTTACCTTTTATGTTATCTGATACTTCTAAAAATCCCTGATAATTAGATTCAGAAAATGAGAATTTTCATCAGAAGTTCATATTCGGAACGCTGACAGCATTTTTTAGGTTATGCAGTAAAAAAACATGTTTTGTGCTTGGACTTTTGACTCATTGCTCTAATCATCAGTGTCTATGTTGCAGAATTAAATTTACGGCGATGAACTGCATCAGATCATTGAGAAGCAATTTCACCGCTAATGAAGCAGTTGTGTTAGTATGGCGAAGAACATTTTCTGCAGGAGGGAAAGGAAAGAAGGGCGGGAAAGGAGGCGGAGCCAGTGATGCCCCAAAGGCATCGTCTCTTAGCAAAGAAGTGAAGTCCACAACGGTTGTAGGAGCCAACATCCTCAAAGACGGGACAGATCCTAAGATCGTGGCAGATTCCGAGTACCCTGATTGGCTGTGGCATCTGCTCGACAAGCGGCCCGCACTTAGTGAGCTGAAGAGGAAAAAGATCGAGACGATCCCTTATGAAGATCTGAGGCGTTTCGTGAAACTGGACAACAGAGTGAGGATCAAGGAGAACAATGCTGTCAAGGCCAAGTGACCATCTTTTTTGTTCTGTGATTCATTTGCAGTGATGACTGATCCTTGTTCATGTCTAGAGTTGAGGATCATGGAGGTGTGATTCATCATATATCACTTTAGCTCATCATGTTTTTGTTTCTTTTGCTATAATTCTGTAGAACCTCAAAAGCTCTTCCCAAGGAAATGTTGTGTTGAAAATAATTTGCTAGAGCTGTCCATGGTTCGGTTTTGAACTGAACCGATCAATTCGGTTTTAAGAAAATAAAAATTGAAATCAAACTGATAGAATTTGATTCGGTTCGATTTTGGACATGTTGGTTTTCAGTTTGTTATGAACCGAATTTCATGAAATTTTCACATTTTAGACCGTTTTGACTTACTATTTAATTTATCGGTTTATTTTGTAAGATTATCTTTAAATCGATTTTCATGAAATTTTCATATTTTGAGCCGATTTTTACTACTGTTTTGTTGGCCTAATATTTTTAGTTAATAAGGATTGATGACTTAAAATGAGCCACGTGTTCAAATCGATCGATTTCCAATTTGATATGATATTTATCAGTTCTCATTTTATAAATCCCTTGATAGAGTTTTGATTTGGTTCGATTCCGAACCAAACCAATTCCAATTCGATTCTTTTTAGTTATGTTATTTTTGGGTCGGTTATTTTTTGGCACTATAATTTGCATTACATTCTTTACAAATTCCATGTTTTAGTCGATCAGACTTGAAGTCTTAATATTGATAAATTTATTCGGTCTCTAAATATATGTAAAAGTATACCGCTTAATTATTATAAAAAATTTTGTAATACGTTTAATTATTATAATTAGTTTTTATATACATGATCAAATAGTTTAAACTGTGACAACCATAAATGGATAAGATATTGTGAACGATAGATATGGAGCATGAATTAGCCAATTTCGAATTGATCGTCATATATCAATTTCTCAAGGAATTCAAATTTTAATTGACGATAAAAAAATATTAGTTTCAACTAATTGTTTATATTTATTAAATTAGATCGGTACAATACATAACATACATTTTTATTGAATATACTTAACTCTCCATGCATTATTGTGTCTTCTGAAAATTGGTGGAAGAGTTAATTACCGTTAATAACAAATAATCAATCTACAGAAAACCAAATAATACGCAGATTAGAATTTCTTTTTCGTGTTAATAAATATTATTATGCATAATTAGTTCCCTACTCGAACTCTAATAAGTAACGATCCTATTATAAAATGACTTTTATATCCCTTCTGTTTGACCATCCATGTGAGAACGAAAAGGGTAAATAAGTAAATTGAGTTGAAGAGTACTACTCCACAACGTAGAAGGAGAAAATCATTGTTAAATAGGCACTGAACTCACAGAATCAAGAGTATCACTTTCTGAGCCAGTTTTTATTGTGTTCTTCACTCTTCAACTTGTTCGATTTAGATTCTATAGCTTCCTCGACTATGGGAACTCGTCAAGACCCGACTCGCGTTAGTTTCTCTATCTGATTTCTCTCTGTTTATAGTTTGATTTTGTTGAATCAATGTAGTTTTAGAGATTCACGTCTTTTAGATGTATATTTTACTTTTCTTTCTTCTACCGTTATTTGGATTCTAATGACGACAGATCTGAAAAGCAAAATTATTTTAGGACCCTACATATGATGTAGCGTGAACCATGTGATTGTTTAGTGTTTATTAATAATGAAAGTAACAATATTGTCACATGTGTGGTTGGGTACCATGAGACATTTATCATGGTCATGCTAGGTCCCTCAATATCTAATATTCATTTATTGTTTATAGTTTATAACTTTTTTTGTTAGGTGAGTTGACCCGTCTGATGATTATATCATATTATATCTTATTGAATTGAGATTTAATTTATTTAAAATTATTATATGTTATGTAATTATCGTTCACTGTTCTAAGAAACCCTTGTCAGATCGGAGAATTCCTTATGGGTTCTGATCGATAATTAGTTGGGGGTTAATTAAATTGATTGATAATTAATCTAACTAAGTCGATAAATTTTAAAACACTGTTCTCGAGCATGAAACACTTCCTTCTAGAAATATGTAAAGTGACAAAGCCGTGAATCATTCATCTCCCGTGCAATAGGAGAATTCATTGTACCCACAACTCATGAATGTATTGAAAATTTTGGACCACCCATTTTATTTTTTTCAAATTCTGATTAATATATCTTGTAATGTTGAATTGGGTTTGATGCTTCACTATCACTATTGAGTGCACTAAAAACAATATGAATTGTGATTTGCAGGGAACGATAAGAGAAAAGACAGACAAGGAAAAGGCAATTGATGATTGGCTTCCCATAACCTCGTCGAGAAACGCAAAATGGTGGTACTCAGCTTTCCACAATGTCACTGCCATGGTCGGAGCTGGTGTCCTCAGCCTCCCTTATGCCATGTCCAACCTCGGATGGTACAATCTTTAATCTTTACAAAGTTTTTATTTTATTTTCTATGCATTTTATTAGCGATAAAGCAGTAAATCTTAACAACGTCTACAACTCAACTCCAAAACACCAAATTTTGATCTTATTTTTGATGTATTTTTTGGTGTTTTGCAATTATTTAACTCCAACCCGAACAGCCCAACTTTTGCAACATTGATAGCAATTATTCGTCATGTCTTGAGTTAAATAATTTGACAATATTATTATTGATTTTAGAGTTGTGTTTAGATTTAAATATTTTACTATTAAAAGATTGAAGATAGAGTTTTAGAGTAATTTTTAGAGGTTGAGTTGGAATGAAACACCAATTTGAAATCTGGATAATTTTTAATTTTAAAATTATTTTTCTAGGTACTATGCATGGAGATTCAAACTCTTGATAACCCAATTGAGAATTAAAACACCAAATCTTGATCCATGTTTTCTGGGGTGTTTTGCAATTAGTTAACTCCAACCCAAAAATTGCAACTCTTATTACTACATTAATATGCCACACCTGGTGCATCAATATGAATTAATTTTAGAGTTGTGATTTGAATGCAACACTGATTTGAGTATTTGATCAATCATTTTGAGATAAAATATAAAAGATAGATTCTTGGAGAGTAATTATTGAATTAAAATAACGATTTAAGTATTGTCTGTGTCAAGATTCGAACTCAGCGGTGTATTTCTTTTATGGTTCTTTTAGGGGACCTGGTGTGGCTATTCTGGTAATTTCATGGGTTATGACACTGTACACACTGTGGCAAATGGTGGAGATGCATGAGATGGTACCAGGTAAGAGGTTTGACAGGTACCATGAGCTGGGCCAGCATGCCTTTGGGGACAAGCTGGGGCTCTACATTGTGGTGCCTCAGCAGCTCATTGTTGAGGTTGGTGTGTGCATTGTGTACATGGTCACTGGAGGAAAGTCTCTACAGAAGTTTCATAAGTCAGTGTGCCCAGATTGCCATGACATCAAGCTCACCTACTTCATCATGATCTTCTCCTCTGTCCACTTTGTTCTCTCCCACCTCCCCAATTTCAATTCCATATCTGGGGTCTCTCTTGCTGCTGCTGTCATGTCTTTGAGGTATTTTCATCACTTTTTTGCTTCTAATTTATTGTTTTCTTACATGGGAAAATGGGTGAATTTGTTTTTTTTACTGTTGCGTGTCAATTAGAGCAAAACCCATTTGTTAGAATCAAGTTTATATAACCCATGTGTGGCAATGAGGCTATAACATTACTGTTTTGTGTCCATTTGAGCAAAACTCACTTGCCACGGGACAATAACCTTACTATTGCGTATCTATTTTAGCAAACCTGTTTAGAATAACTATTTTTGTAAGTTAATGGGCATTTAAGCGCAAACCCATTTGCCATGACGCAGTAACATCAATGTTTCGTGTCTATTAAATTAAAACCCAATTGTCACGATGCAACAACCTTACTGTTATTTATCTGTTCCTTACTGTTACGTGTCTGTTCGAGCAAACCAATCATTTTGAATAAAGAAAATTGTTAGCTAACGAGTGTTTTAAAGCTAACCCACTTGTCAGAATGCCATAACCTTGCTGCTTTGTCTCTATTCGAGCAAAACCCACTTGACATAATCAAAATCTGTATCCAAATGAGTGTTTCACATGTTGACATTGTCTTCTCCAGCTACTCAACAATAGCATGGACAGCTTCAGTGCAAAAGGGAGTGCAGCCAGATGTGCAATATGGCTACAAGGCCAAGTCCACAGCAGGAATAGTGTTCAACTTCTTCAATGCACTTGGAGATGTGGCTTTTGCATATGCAGGACACAATGTGGTGCTTGAGATCCAAGCAACCATCCCCTCCACCCCCGAGAAGCCCTCCAAAGGACCTATGTGGAGAGGAGTGGTCGTTGCCTACATCGTCGTCGCCTTGTGCTACTTCCCTGTCGCCCTCCTCGGCTTCTGGATGTTTGGCAACGCCGTTGAGGACAACATTCTCATCTCTTTGGAGAAACCCAGGTGGCTCATTGCCTGTGCCAACATGTTTGTCGTCATCCATGTCATTGGCAGCTATCAGGTAATTAAAGTTTTAAACTTTTGCTCAAGAACTTGTCAAGATTCAATCTTTTTGCTCGAGAACTTGTGAAGATTCAAATTTTTGCTTATCAAGATTCAAACTTTTTTGCTCAAAAACGTATGGAGATTCAAATTTGGATTCAAACTTTTTGGTCGAGAACTTATTCAAATTTTTGCTCTTGAACTTATCAAGATTCAAACTTTTTGCTCGAGAACTTGTCAAGATTCAAACTTTTTGCTCGAAAACTTATCAAGGTTTCAACTTTTGCTCATGGACTTATCAAGAAACTTACTTGTTGATTTGGGTCTGTGTAGATTTATGCTATGCCGGTCTTTGACATGATAGAGACAGTGTTGGTGAAGAAGCTGAACTTCAGTCCCAGCAGGATTCTCCGTTTTGTTGTGAGGAATGCTTATGTTGGTAAGCAAAGTGAAACATGATTTGATATTTTCTATGTTGTCCTGAAATTTCCTGATAAATTAATCGCGTGTGGTATTTTCTTTGCAGCATTTACATTGTTAGTGGCGATGACCTTTCCTTTCTTTGGTGGCCTTCTCGGGTTCTTTGGAGGATTTGCCTTTGCTCCAACAACTTACTTTGTGAGTCACAATTACAGCTAATTTCATATATTCATAAATAACATAAACTCCTTACTGATCCCAGGTTTTTCATTTCATGTTTTTGTAGCTTCCTTGCATCATGTGGCTTGCAATCTACAAACCCAAGAAGTTTAGCTTATCCTGGTGCACAAACTGGGTATGTGCAATAATTTACTGCTCTCTTCTCTTGTATTCAATTATTTAAGACTTGGAGCTCACTAGCCTTTTTTCTGGTTTCAGATGTGCATTATATTTGGGGTTTGCTTGATGATTCTTGCACCAATTGGAGGACTGAGGTCAATTATACTCCAAGCCAAGACCTATCACTTCTATTCATAGACTTATCTATAGCTGATTCATGTCTGTAAATATACATTTTCAGTTTTTTCCCTTTTTTTGGTTGTTAGGAATTGGAACTTAGTATTTGGTTAGTATTGGCTACATATATGTATAATGACACATTTGAGTGCAAAAAGTTTGTTCCATAACATATTTGCAATGTTATTATCAATTAGATGCATGTATAACTGAAAAGTTTGTTCTCAAATTATTTAGAGCTATCAGTATCAACCATAAAGTGCTATGTATATATTTTTGCCTTAAACATCTCTGGAACTGTACACAGACTGATAAATGGAGAAGATCTGATGCCATTTTCTTCTGTAAGTAATATATTGACATACACTTGCAGTTTTGAAAGTGTACAATACAAGGAATTATGAGAAAAAGCTCCTACGATCATGTCTTCAATCTTCGTTACTTTTTCTTCATATAGGGACTGAAGTGAAATGGCATGTGGGAAGCAACAGCACAAACAGTCTCTGTCCAGTCTCGTATCCTGTCTACCTTCTCATAGGTCCTTCCGCCAAATCTGTAAACATATACATGTAGAATTGTGAAAGATCTACAGAAACTGAAGTTCCCATCATCACATAATGGAGCTTTCTTCTGTGTCAACACATAATTCAGTCGCATACAATTAGACAAATGCAATATACCCTCCACAATAATGCAAATCATGCATGATCGTTTACAGTACCGATCATAGTGCACCAAAGGAAAGTTATACATATGAAATCCAACAAACAGAAAAACATTAATCCAGTATATATCCCGGTACATCAAATGAAAGTGATACGTATTAAGTCCAACAAACTAAGAAAAACATTAATTGTGCATACATAGTGTAGCATAAGTATGATGAAAAGCTCAATAAATTTAATTTCATTGCATAGACTGTGTTTAGTATTCTGTTCATCTGGCATGAACCATTGAGTGGTATGATTACGCCACATGGAGAGCTTCATGTACAAGTGTTCTGTTTTGACGGACATGAGGTATCAGAAATGAGAACTTCAAAAGGTTTTTGTGGGAGACAAGACAGGTATGTATATGTGTGTGTATTATAAGACATATAAATGTACAAACTTTGACATAAATTGCATGTAAAGATCATTGAAGCAACATCTCCTGAAATTTATAATGATCCAAAAGTTTCTTGATATATCTTCAAACACTGCCAACAGTCACAACCTCTCCTACAAATGATAGCTTCCCAAGGAATGAGTTTGTTGGCATCAGCGCAAAAAAGGGGGATCATGTATGTCAAAAATGCTTGGTGTTACCCCATTAGGGAAACACACAAATCAAATGTGCATGGTGGCTTGGTCATAAGCCACCGTTGTTTTGTTGGGTTGTATACCAAGAAATCTCAAATAGAACCTAACTGTTTTTCCTTGATAATGATTTTTATGCATACAGCACTTATCCAAAAATAAGTCCCTGAATTCTAGCCTTACACACCACGATGTAACACAGTGCAGCTCTCTAGCAGAGATCCTTTGTACTTTTATACTACATCCTGAAATTTATAGACCCTACTTTGCAGGAAACAAGAAGTTTTCTTCAGTTTGCTCAACATCCACGGGTCAATTTTACTTCATTTTTGTGTCTGTCATGGGTACAGAATATATGCAGTTTTGCACTGCAGCCTAATGAACTTTAGATATAAACGATATACTCCCTCTGCCCCAAAATGAGCTTTCCGTACACCCAATTTGGATGCTCCAAAATAAGTGGTCACTTTCCTTCTTAGGAAACTATCTATGCAAGAAATATCAATAGGGTTTTTCCAATTAGTTAGTTACCCCACTTATTGGGTTTGATAGCATGGAATGATATCAAATGTAGCCAACTCTTCACTAATCCCTGATTATTTTTTTGCAAAAAGTCAAATTTGACACTGAGGGAATAGAAAACAGTGAAGTGAAGATTATAGATTTTCCTAGACTCTTCCATGACAATAACCTATCAGATTGTTCTTCATGTGAACATTAAAGAATGATAGTCATCTGCATGACAGTATGGGAGAAGTGTGAATTAATGAGTAGCTAGTACTAGTAGGTCCTCCACTCTACATGTTACTAAATGCCAATATCAGTTAGGTATATCATTGCGCATACCCTGCAAGCCAAAATACCCCTCAAAGAGAAAATGTAATGTAAACGGACCACAAAACAGTCATCCAACAACAATGTTCTCAAATCGCCCTAAACACCGTAAAAGGACCACAAAGAAATCCAACAACGAGACTGTCATCATTTTGACAGGGTCAGGCAACAACATCAACTTCTGAACAAGCAACTCCCTACCTAACCAGTTGAGCCTTCCACGACACGGGGGAGAATGATCTCTTGAACACTTATCAGTTCTTGATTGAAAAAAAACAGCTATGACCTCTTCAACTCAACCAAATACCCAAAGGAACCTAACAAACACCCCTAATTTCAGCCACAACCACCTTAACTAGCAATATTCAAAGAAACAAAGGAACCAAATTTCTGCCAAGTAGACCTTCCAAGAGCTAAAATTACACCAAACAAGTAATTAAACTAAAAAAAAAGATTCTCTGTACAACCCCATATGCATTTCAATCTGAAACATCCCAAACAAGAACAAACACAATCTACAAATGATTCTAACAGACAGACGGAGAAGAAGAAAAGTACCACAAACTATCTCAATTTCTTCTCCAACTTGCCACACCTCTCCCTGTACAGCTCAACCCACAGGTTCGAAACCCACAAAATGCTCAGAGAAATAGCCCCCCCCACCACCACGAGCCACGACACCCAAACCCACCTCGGAATCAACCCCTCGGCCTCCCCGGCGACATAGAACGCGCCCATCCGGTACACGAAGTAGGGCCCCAGGAACCCCCTGACCACCGAGTAGAAGGCGTAGAACGGCGGCGAGAGCAGGCGGTGGATCGCGGCGGCGCGCGGCGAGTCGGCGCGGCGCACC
>JAYMTP010006583.1:0-11928 GCA_036897365.1 Geranium brycei | reverse complement strand
GTTTGTAGTGGAAGACATCCCTATATATATATATGAGAGAGAGAGAGATCATTTGTGGCCACATCAGTCGTCCGTCCACCTGTTGACACTAACATTTTGAGAACTACCATGCAATAAATCCAAGAATTTATGGAACCAACTAACTACAAGCAATTTTAATTTGATGGACGTTAAATATGAAATTGTCCGCTTATGATTTTTTGTACTATGCAAACAGTTCTACACTCGAATAGAGTGTCTCATCTTGTGTTCAAGTGGCTTGGGAAAGAGTGCTAGGGGGGTTACCCAGAGTTTAAGAACGAGCGTCATGAGTACTTTTAACAATATGGATAGGAGTCGGTCCCCGAAGACTTCGAGTCCTCTAAGTATAAGGTAAATTCGTAAATTTTTTAATTGAAAGTTTTATTAATTTTCGAAAATAACACTTAATCGTTTTCTTTGTTCGTGTGTAAACACTTTGTAAAAAAATATTAAATTTCCGCAATTCAATTAATAAGAAGAAGTACAACGGTAGGTACCGGTTATTTAAGATGCATGTCGCGAAACACGAGAAAAATGGAGCAAAGAGTTTGTGGCTTACGACACGCGTGGATGTCTACAAGAAGAAAGGTGATCAGATATGTCAAATTCTTCGTCAACTGATGATTTCCTTTAATTTTAACACTTTCTTGTATAGGTTCAGCTGGTTTCGGGGGCAATTTCTTCTATAATCAGACAATTCTTGGCGTCTCAACCTCCCTTGATACACACAACTGTAGAGGAAGAAATGCAACAAGCCTGGATGAGGCAGAGGTTCAACAGAAGGTGACCGAGAGTAAGAAACGGGGTATCACAGTAAGTGGAATATGTCGTTTCTATAAACGGGAATCCAAACCTTGATGTGGTGCTTGTCCGTCTAGCTCCAACATTTCAGATTAACGCCTAGCTACTAAGGTCGTGGAGAGGATGAGAAAGTTTGAGGACTTCGCAGCAAAAATTGCTGACCTAGAGAGACCACTAGATGAAGAGTGTTGTGCTAGGGAAGAAATGAATGAGAAGATGGAAAACGAGTTGGTAGAGAAAGTGAACGAGGCGATTAATGAGATGCTGAAGAACTTCTTTCCAGACGGTACATTCCCAAGAAATTGAACTAGGCATAAAACACTCGAAATAACTATTTTTTATACAAGTTTGTATTTGAATCACATTGAAATGTAGGTTTTTAATTGTTCTTTGAATCCTGTTTCAGTGTACAAAGACATTTGTTGGATTATTTTGCTGTTTTTGGAAGTGTATGCTATTTCTGGAATGTTGTGAAATGCAGCTTAAAATGTAATGATATTAAGATGTTTGTAAAAGATATCGAGTATATTTGAAACTTATTTTAAATATTAATTTGACATAAGTGACGGGACATAGACCATGCTCGTCGGCTAGTAAAACTATGACTGACGAGTGTATGACTCGTCGGTTATGGTTTCACCTAACTGAAGTACAATGTGATCACAATACTTCTCGGCTAGGTGACACCATATAACCGACGAATATTGTGATTACAGTGTAAGTTGGCTAGGAGAAACCATAACCGATGAGCCTTACACTCTTCGGTTATAGTTTCACCTATGCGACAAATATTGTGATCACATTGAACGTTGGCTAGATGAAACTAGGACTGATGAGCTAACCCAATGTCTCGTCAGTTATGATTTTACCTAGCCGACGTACGTTGAGAGATTCATAACCGACAAGATATTGTGTTAATATCCCGTCGTTACTACTCCACAGCTAACGAGGTAGTACCGATGTGTCAGTATCAATAAACAGTTTGTCGGGTTGGCGTACCCTACACCCCAAAGTACGTTGGCTAAAACATTTTGCTACCGGTATATCAAACAACTTAGAGACTTTAGAACTCAAGTACATACATCTCTTAATGTAATTAACATTCTAATTAGAACATAAACTGAAGGACTACAACAAATTAACCTAATGAATTACGTGTAAAGAACAAGCAAATAAAAGATATATGTATAGCATGGGAAGATATAAAGCACAAGCTTATTATTATAAACATGCACGGTGTAGGTTTAACGCCCGATTGATCCCTTATTTGAAGTAAGTAAGGTTTTAATTAAGCTGCGGCTAGTCTCCTCTTCTTAACCCTTACCATCAAGCCATGCTTCGTATGAAGAATAACAGAAAGTTGAGGCACGACGGTGTGGTTTTCCACAACCTTAACATCATAATTGTGAATTATCGTAGCAGAAACCATCTTTAGCTGAGCCATAGCCACTTCCTTCCCCGGACATGTCCTCGGCCCCGAATTGAATGCCAAGAACTTATTAGACGCTTCATGTTTGATCTTCTTCACATGACCATCTCCTTCAATCCACCTTTCCGGCTTGAACTCGAGGCAATCATCTCCCCATATGGATCTCATCCTCCCCATTGAGTATAAAGAAAACAATATGGGTAATTTGGGATCAACACGTTGCCCGGTCGGGAGAATGTCCGGTCGGAGAGGGGACTTGTGCTGGAAAGGAACCGGCGGGCACAACCTTAGAGTTTCGCATAACGCTCCGTGAAGGTACACCAACTTGTTTAGCTCACCCAACTTAAAAGACGTCGTATCATTGCCATACGTAGTCATGGCTAGTGCTTCTTCCACCTCGTCTCTAATCTTGGCCATCACCGAAGGGTTCTTGGAAAGAAGCCAAAAGAACCAACTCAAAGTAACTCCGGAGGCTTCACGGCCAGCGAAAATGTAGGTCATAGCTACGTCTCTCAAGAACTGATCGTTGCATTTGAGCCCAAGCCCGTTGATGTCTTGCTTGATTTTCAAGCAGGTTGACACTAGGTCAACGTCATCATCCTGGTGATGTTGTTCGAGCTGCCGTTTGATCTTGATCATGGATATGTAACGAAATAGGATCTTGTCTATCGTCTCCAAACCTTGACGATGCTTTCTCTCGGGTCCAAAGTCTAGCCAGCGGAGGAGCCTCCACAGCCACTCCGGGAGCACGTGGCGGTAGACGGTGGCTTCCTCTATGTCTTTCCCGGCCTTTATGTACGGAGCCTCGGAAAGATCGAGGGAGAGACTCTCCGGGTCGAAACCCGTTACCAAAGAGCACGCCAAGTCCAAAGTCAACCTCTGGAACAAATCTTGAAAGTCCACGTCTTTGTCCTCCATGGCAAGGCGGTCAAGAATCGGCACTACAACTTTCCGGAGTTTGGCCTGCGTTTTCTCTTGGGAGAGTTGGAGGACCCCGATGTCGCGAATCAAAGCTCGAGAGATCTTCTTGTGCTTCTTCCAAATCTCGTCGTCGGAATTGAGTATCCCGTTGCCGAGGGAATCGAATATTTTGTGGAATTTGGAGCCTTTGACGAAGTTGGGGAAGTTCTTGCTCATGATGTAGTGTACGTTGGTGGGATCGGCGGTGATTAACATGTCGGTGCCGGTGAATAAAGGGCCTTTGTAGAGGAAAGTAGCGCCACTTGGCTCAAGAATCTCTGTCAGGCGATCGTGAATCCGGTGGAAGTTGAAGACGATTTCCGGCAGCATTCCAACAAGAGGCCAGTTACGTACGAGGATTGGGTTGTGTTTGGTTAACAAGTAGTAGCGGGTAATAAGGACAAAGCATGTGAGTAGAGTAGCCAAAAACATTTCAGAAAAGCCTACCGTCAACTCATGTAGAGCCATCGTAATATTTATATATGGCCTTCTCTTTTTTTGGTTCCGAGAAGAGGAGTACCTTAGTGCATCTATTTATAAAGAACGGATGTATGTCATTTGCGTTCTTATATGGCAATGGCATCGAATATCCTCGGCCATTGGATTGCCAGTTGTAAAAGTAGCTGCTCTATTATTGTGAGAAAGAGCAGTAAAGAGAGCATTTATTTTTTAGGGAACATTTCGGTTAGGCATACATCGAAAAACTGTTAGGTCTACATATGAGTTCAAAGTCACACATCGGAAGATTATTGAGTATAAGAAGAGTTTATATACACATTAGACTCAAAACTCACCAGACTAGTCTTTTGTGTCAAATGTGGGCTCTAGTGTGTAAGTGGGCTTTTCTTGGGTGCTCTCCTAGGTAAGACCCGGATCTTACCAATAGTGGTATCAGAGGTTTGGTTCGGTACACTCTTCTAGTTAAGTGGGTCAGGTACTCCTATGGCTTGTAAGACAACGACCATGATCGACTCCTCTCATGATGCGACCTAGATAAGATGAAAATGACCCTTGTCCATATGTGAGTTTAAAGTCCCACATCGGAAGATTATTAAGTATAAGGAAGATTCATATACACATTAGACTCAAGACCCACATGGCTAGTGTTTTGGGTCGAAGGTGGGCTCTGATGTGTATGTGGTCTTTCTTAGGGTGCTCCTCCTAGTTAAAGCCCATATCTCCCCAACAGAAACATCATTATCACTTAAGTACATCTAAAGTTTTTTTTAACTTTGGAGGTCACCTAAACGGAATTAATTATCACCGTTCTGTTGATCGAAAAAAATATCACCGTTCTACACTATGTAACAGATTTTTGTTAGATGATGATTTGGCCCCTACATGGAATAACAAAGTTTTACTAAGAAGTCAAGGGCATTTTAGTCTTTTTCAAATAAACACATTTTAAAATTCTGATTTTTTCCTCTCCTAAACTCTCTCCGTTGAGACCTAGATCACATCCCCACAACTAGGGCTGTTCATTGGGTCGGGTCGGATGGACCTGACTGGTTTTGTACCCGACTCGGCCCATGTCGGGTCCAGGGAGTCGGACCTGAGACTCGACTCGGCTTGGCACTCGGGTGGTCGGGTTCGGGTGACTCGGGTTGTCGGGTGAGTCAGGTTCAACCCGACAGACCCGAACCCTAACCCTAACCCTAACCCTCAAATCAATTTCCCCAATTTGAAGCCCCAATTTGTAACCTGAACGCTAACCTTAACCCCCAAATCAAAACCCCTAATTTAAAATCCCATATTGAAATTGAATTAATTTGGAAATGAAAATTAAAATCAAAACCCCCAAATTACAACTTCAAACAAAAATTATTTAAATCAAACTTTCAATTAAACCCTAACCCCCAAATCAATTTCCCTAATTTCAATCCCCAATTTGAAATCATAAACCCTAATTCCCTAATTAGAGTCCCCAATTTCAAATCAAAAACCCTAAATCCCCAACTACAATCCCCAATTTTAGATCCGAACCCTATATCCCAAATTCAATCCCCAATTTCAAATTAAAAATCCCCAATTTTAAACCCTAAATCCCAAAATTTGAACTAAAATTAAAAGCTCAAATTAAAATTGAAAGTAACCCACAAATTTCTGATCAGGAAACCTCAATCGAATCCGATCCCTAACCCTTACCCGCCAAAAAAGAACCCATGAAAAAATCAAGAAGAATCTAAACCCTAAATTGACACTAACCGGATTTGAAGACATGTTGTTCGTCGCCGTCCACCTCTTCCGGCGTTGGATACGAAGGTAGCTTGAGGCTCCACTAGAGAATCGAGCCGTTGGAGATTCTCCTCTCCACCATCGCTCGATTGATAGTGTGGTGGTGGAGAAAAGCTCCTCCAACGACTCGATTTGCAACGGGTAGCACCTGATCGAGCCGTTGTGAGTGAGATGGATAGACAGGACGACTGGCGGAGGGTAGGGACGACGAGGAGAGGACGGGTCGAGAGAGAGAAACAGAGAGTGGCTAGGGTTTTTTCTTAGAGCTCGAGAGAGGAGAAGGACGATACAATTAATGTGAGGAGAGAGAGGTAGAGAGATAACTCACCAACTCAGTGAGGTCGTGGTTGGAGGAGCTTCGTCCACGTCGCCAGTAATGGACAACTCAGATCGCTTCGGGTGTTAGCGATAGAGGGCGCAGGAGGCGCCACGTCTACAGATGAGAGCTCAGACCTCTCTTTCATTGTTTTGCATCCCACATCGGAAGCGTATAAACATTTTACAATGTTTATAAGCTTCCGTGTTTCGTTGGAAGGCTAAATCACGAGCTGGGCTGGGCTGCTCATTAATGTTGATGGGCTGGTTGGTTTGGGCTTGGGGAAAGAATTGTGGGCTGGCCCTTTGTGTGAAGTGGGCATCGGGTGAGTCGGGTTACTCGGTGGTTTTGGAAATCACACCCGAGGCCCGACTCACTTCATGTCAGGTTCGGGTCAATCCAACCCGATTACTAATCGGTTTTGTCGGGTCTCTGGTCAGTCGGGTTTGGGTCGGGTTGGGTCGTCGGGTCCCAGATAGAAATGGACAGCCCTACCCACAACAGCTCGTGACGTTGATCGAACCCTATTTCTCAATCCCAATACCTTGTAATCTTTCGATGTGTGACCTGGACTCACTTGTTCAATCTTAACAATCTCATTCTCCACACTGAACCCATGTCCTACATCATAAGATTATGAGTTATGAGGAGAGTTTATATACACGTTTGACCAAATACATGATAGACTAGTGTTTTGGGTTAGATGTGAGGCTTTAGTGTGTTTATGGGGTTTCCTTGTGGTTTGCTCCTCCTTCGTAAAAGCCAGGTTCTCCCAACAAGTGGTATTAGATCTTGGTTTGCATAGATCTCATTAGACTAGCATGCCAGTGGATGTTACGGTGGATCGAGCAAGGTGGACCAGTAAGATCTAGAATCATGATTTATTAGGCCAAGATTGCTAGAGGGCCAGCAGGTAAGAGTGCAAGATGATTCAAGCTTGAGGGTGTGAGCAACATAGTGTGATGGGGCTCAATCTTGAGGATGAGATTGTTAGTATTCCATATGTGAATTTAGGTCCCACATCGGAAGATTACAAGGTATGAGGAGAGTTTATATACACATTAGACTTAACACCTAATAGGCTAGTATTTTGGGTCAGAGGTGCACTTTAGTGTATATATTGACTTTTCTTATGGTATGGTCGATTGTAAACACCCGATTCTCCCACCGAGTTGTCAACAGGTCAACGGAGCATTTTCTTTAGCACTTTCTGATGTAAAGTTACCGCATTGTGTTATAGGGGTCACTAACATGAAACCAATTTTTTCGGTTGGACCGAGATGACAATCGTGTTCCGATTGCCTTCGATGTCAACACAGTAGTCCTCCCTCCCCGATGTGTTACCACTGGTACATCAGAGCTGAAACTTACACGACTCAATACCCAAAAACCAAATCAAAGATAAATAGTTATATGAAAAATTCATTTTAAAACTCACGTGCTTGGGTATATTTCAACATTCTCATACTCAAAAGCACACCAGATTTATATAGATGAGAAATAAAAATGAATTAAAGAGGGTAGTTAAATGACCAATAAATAAAAAAACAACTCATTCATCAAGGTCAAGTAACATACACATTTATGGGAGACCAAAAAAGTATATCGAGAGCCATTACCCCAACACTTAATTCTTTATAACTTGCTTACTTTTCAATCGCGTACAAGAGCAACTATAGTGCAAAAATGGGCTGATTGGATTTACGAGTTGTTTAAAGGGGAAATGACATTTTACTATACTTAATTATGACCGCTTCACACTTTCATATCTCATCTATTTTGAGACATTTTGATGTTAGCTTTTGTCTTAAAATAACATAGTTATGCGCAGTAAAGTGTCCTAAAATATAAGTTACGGTAAAAAAAAATAATTACAGTAATAAAATGTAAAACAATCTCATTTGAAACAACTAAAAATTAAGTTACACAATATCATTAGAACCATCAAAAAGAAAAGTAGCACCCGGTCCATAGCAATTAATTTCTCCACATACCTAGCACTTCTCTTGAAATTTCTAGCACTTCTCTTGAACTGAAAACTTGAACGCTTGTGTGTATATCTGGGTAGGCTCGAGCCAACTTGTTTGTGAGTACTTTCATTAGTGTTATTAAAATTGAACAATTAACTCACATGTTAAGTCTCACATAATTAAATTTACTCGATGGGGATATCAAACCCTCAATAGAAATGTATGGATTATAAAATCAGTCAATAAATCATCTCGGAACATCCACCTATGAGTTCAAGCTTCGAGTTTAGAAGTGACTCGGACTTTAACATGCTCGGTCGAGTGTATTAATAGAGCACAATAATAATCAGAAACTTTATCCATGAATGTGAATAGTTGTTGGTGATTAGCTCTTGTGTATAAGTGCAATATTAAAAGTTTTCTCCCAGTTGCGTCGTTTTCATGAATTCGGATATATATACTGTCTTCTACGTTAATTGTGACGAGATGGACGCAACAATGGTGGGTGATTTGGAGAGTACGTCAATGTCTTCATGTAGATATGGGTGGACATAAAATGGAGAAGGTCTGTGGCCTGCCACAAGTACTTGTGCAGGTTATGCATATGCAGAGTTTAGGGGCCACAGATTGATGATGAGCTTCAATACTCGAGTAGCTAGCTATGTGCATGCATGATCTTTAAATGGCCAAAGCATGTGCAGCAGTAATGGTGTCATGGCCAACCCTACTATCATTTTTCTTTCATAGCGGAACATTGACAATTAAAATCTCGAGGAGGACAAAATTTCTCATTAAATAAGTAGAATTTTTAAGAAATCGTTGAACTCTACCCCTTAAGTAATTGGGTCCAGACTGCTTTCGTTTAATAAATGAGTCAAACTCGAGCTTTTGATTAGTTTGTGATGGGCTACGCTCAAAGTTTAATAATTTTTATTCAAAATTTATAGTGAAAATTAGACCGCTCGAATCGTATAAATTTTGTGTCACTTAAAGTTATTAATTCTTTTAATGGCAATTTCTCATTAAATAAGTAAACTTGTAAGAAATCGTTGAACTCTACTCGTTAAGTAATTGGTTCAAGACTGTGAAAGTCAAACTCAAACCCAACTTGAGCTAAAGATTGCTTTCCTTTAATAAATAAGTCGAACTCGAGCATTCGATAAGTTTGTAATGTACTACGCCACGCTTAAATTTTAATTATTTTTATTCAAAATTTATATTGAGAATTAGACCGCTCGAATCGCATAAGTTTTTCTGATGAGAGACTAGCATGACAAATTCGGAGTATATTTGAATGTTTAACACCTAATTAAATAATAATTTCCCACTATCGAACGCTTAGTATGTATGTCTGAGAGGAAGGAGGGGCAGATTATATTTTCCCACACCGTTATGACTGTTATTGTTGTACATAATAATTAATTATAATAAGATCCATATGGGGGTAAATGCCCCTTCCACTGTATCCGAACCTGGTCTCAATGTTTACGTACTATTCTATTACAACTTGGTCACATGAACAAATCACTGATAAACTCAAGCCCATATATTTAAACTCAAGCCCAACCTACCCCACACACGTCACATCATCATTATTTTCTCTTGAGGCATCACGAGTCACTTACTTTCTTTGTCTTCATCATCCTTCTTTTAAGTCAACACTCGACCCCAAACCCTTTTAGACAACATGTTCGTCCATAAAGGAAAAAACAAGATTACTCAAAAGCAATATTACAATCTGTACGGGTACATTTTGGAGGGTATAACAACATTTAAGGATGTCCACATTTTCTGATATTGGTAGCGTTAGATTCGTGGTTACGTACTCTACAACTTTGTAGTTTTGACAGAGACTTTATTCTTATTGTATAGACTTTGCTTAGAGCCAAACAAGTTTGGCGAAAGTCTGTACTGCTACTAAGCCTCTTGCTTGTCGTCATACAAGATCGTGATAACCGGTGGGGATGATCGGAGGTTACTAACGGGAACCTCGATCGTCTAAATTTTCGAACGAATCGTGCGTTTAACCGTTTTCGACCCGGGGTAAAGAGAGGGGACAACGAGTTTGGGCGAAGCTCGTTGGTCACAAACGTGGAAATTTTGTCAAGAATATCCAGGGTGTGACATTCTCCCTCGGTGGAGCTCTTGACGCCCTCGTCACGTTGGATGAACGGTGTTGGGATTGCAACTGCGCTCCCAAGTGGATAGGTAGTCGGGAAGGTCCTTCCACTTTATCAGGTATTCTTGGTGTGGAGCGAATCCTTCCTCGCGGGTGGTGTTCTCGGCGAGGAGCTCTTCGATCACATCAATTCGGGATAGTGCCGACCATGCCTATTCTGGAGACATGGCACGACAAGTGGTGTTGTCGTCAATGGTGGCAACGGCGCAAAGGTTGGGCATCGTTGGGGGGAGGACTTTGAGTTTACGGTTTTGAGGAGGATTTCGATCCCTCGATGTGGAGCCCCAATGGAGGGCTTCCAGCTTGTAGATGAAGTTGTGGCTGGCTTCAGTGTCAACCATGATCGAGGTTGGTCGGGGTCCCGACGAGTTAATCTTTCGTCAGGAATCGTTAGGGACCGGGGTGGCGGTGTCATGTAGGCGCAAGCCATGTTGGTCTTGTCACCTTCTTGATCACTATCGTGGAAAGGCTCGAGTTTGAGTAACGTTGAAAGGCATTTTCTTTGGGATCACTCCCGTCGCATAGAAAGCACGAGGATTTGGGGAGTTTTCGTTCACATGATGGTGTTGGCGTCTGGTGGGACCCTGCGGGGCTATCGCAATTGCTAGAGAGGGAAGGGGGTTAACCATGACGGGCGCGGTCCCTTGGTGTCCTTGGCCTTCCCTCGATCAGGGATCTCGGACCGGACCTTTGAGAGTCTTTCATATTCTCGGTGAGGGTGAGGGCAGATGATATATACACTACATTCTGTGCTTTGATTGCTCGTCAGACCCAGGGCTGGAGGTTATCCAAGAAGTTGAAGAGGTGATCCGTTTCGCTCATGTCCGTTGCTTGGAGCATGAGGGAGGATAACTCTTTTAGGTATTCGCGAGTAGTCTCGTCATGTTTCGATTCCTTCATGCACCGACAGACGTCCATTATGGCGTCCTTCAGGTAGAACTGATCTTTGATGATGTCTAGCAGGGTCTCCCAGGAGTTGATGTTGCAAGCTCATTGGAGGATTTATACGTGTTTCTGCCTCCACCAAATGCATGCGGTCTCCTTTAGACGAAACGAGGCAGTGCGAAGTCGGGTTTGGTTGCTGGTTGGGTGTTGAGGGTCGAGAGTCGAGGTACTGCTCCACTTGCCAGACTAAGCTTTCGAGGGCCTCAGCGTCTCTCTGCTCGGCATAGGGTCGAGGCTTCGACGCCTTAACTTGTAGAGACGGGGTTGGTAGCGCCGTCTCGGTGCAGGCCGCGAGGGCGGCCTTGCAAAGGGTCAAGTCCGCTTTGTAGGTATGCAACTCAACATCAAGGATGACGAGTCACTAGTGTTCTACGTCATCTAGACGACGCTCGACGGAGTCGGCCATGACGCTTTTTTGGTTTCGAAATTCGATCTTAAGAGCCTCGGCAATAAGAGACGCGAGTTCGGTGGGGGCGTGATACATATGTTTTTACACCACTTTTTCATGCTCATTTCCCACATTTTTATTTCGTTTCACCCCTATTTGGGTACGATAGACCCTTATTTTGTCTCTATTTTTTCTCATGAGTACTCTGAGCTATTTGTGTAGATTTCAGGTCATTTCAAACCATATTTCGGGCTTTTTTTGAAACTCCTCTGGTCCCCACCGTGGCCCCTCTCAGGCCTACACCGTGGCCCTCCTCAAAATTCAAAAAATGGACTTTGGAGGCCACTACCCGGGGCGGAGGTTTACTACCCGTGGCCACTTCCCCACTTCAGAACGTGAACTTCGTGCGCCGAGAATTGGAGCTCAATTAATGGAGCATGATGTGCTATAGTCGGTGGCCCTTGCGAAAATTTCACCTATAAAAGGAGTTGACACATTTAGAAAAGGCATTTCTTAATCCAATTTTACATTACATCCAGTTTTAAAGTCAGTCTACGCATTACTCAAGTTACGATACTGTCAGAGTTGAAATTATTAATTCTGTTAAATGGAATGTCGAGGACAATGTCGGAACAATATCCTCGACAAACTATAGTTATAAGCACAACAGTTCAGTACTGAAAA
>JAYMTP010006582.1:0-11928 GCA_036897365.1 Geranium brycei | reverse complement strand
GTAGGCACTAAAGCTACACGTGCCTAAAAGAGTTGGGTTTTAGAAAAATATTAAGTTGGTTGGTTTTCTAAAATACCTAAGCAATGTAAGGGTTGGGTTGTATTGCTTACATTGCTTAGGTATTTTAGAAAACCAACCAACTTAATATTTTTCTAAAACCCAACCCTTTTAGGCACGTGTAGGTTTAGCGCCTACTATCTAGTGATCTCTGTGGGATCGATATTCGAGTCACAAACTTACTTCCCTTATTACTGGATGATCGGTATACTTGTTGTGGACTTGGGAGAGGGTGAAATATCCATGTCAGGTTTTCCTCCCATCACTTGTGGTACTATCTTTACAACCAGTGGTTGTTGTTCTTAGCCGTATACTTACTAATCATTATGTAGTCATTGTAGTTGTGCTCCAGTAGCAGAGTTGAGCATAGATCTTGTGATTGATTCTAGGCCACCAAAGAATAACTAAAATTACACTTGACAGTTCAGTTGATGCTACAAATAAAATAGGAGGAATGAGTGAGAGAGAGAGACCTCCACCATGGATGAACATCTTTCAACTCTTGGGTTTTAATTCCTTGCTTGAGAATTAGAGAATTGGTGGGATTGCTAATGTAGGTTGTTTTTTTAGATAATTGGTGGGATTTCCAATTTAAGAATTGATTGACCCTATTTGTTAAGAGAACAATTGAATTGTGATCTAGATCTAGATGATGAGCATGAGTAGATAAACTTGAGATTGAGGATGGACTGAAGGGAACTCATAATGGGTTTAGGTAATTAAGGTGTTAATTGGTGAGGTTTTGAGTAGTATAGGGGATTAAGACTCTCATCATGGATGACAATTAATCAATATATGCTTGTTTAAGTAGTGAGGTTAATTGTTATTCCATGGAGGAAGGGCTGGTACCTACACTGGTGAAACAGTCCAATGAGATGTCATATCGCTTTTAAAATTCGGAGAATTGATCTAGGATTTGTTTGTGCCAATTTGGGTCCTACATCAATAATTCGAGCCTTTATGGTCCCCGATGAGTTTAGGACAGTAAATTCATCGTTGTCATGATTAGGATAAGTTTTGAGTCCCAACACTTAATTTCACCTATTTGAACATCTCTATTAAGAATCAATTAACGACCTAATTAACAATCCAAACCCCGAATTAAATTCCTCGATTTCCACCACTCCCTGATCATCTTTCGTGCATACATTTTCATTGATTTTATTACGTGTTCGATTTATTGCTTATTTGGTTGACGACTTGTTTATTATTGAATGTGAATTTTGCATGTTTCATACACCCAAATTAGTATTTTTCGATCCCAACACACACGAATACACCCCCTAGCAACCTACATCCTAAGCCACCTCAAATCCTCGTGGGATCGATATCATGTACTTTGTTGAAAAGTTTGTTATTATTTTGACCAATACACCGTCGTCGTCACGACCCGCCCACACATAAATGAACCCGCCCCCATTCTGTTGTTCAAGATTCATTGGACTCGGAAACCTGCCCAAGGGTAAAAGTTTATTTGCAATTCTAACTGTGCGGGTTTGTGGGTGGGTCGGGTGAAGACCCGCATAACCCACAAAATTTAAGCCTAAATTATATACTCATGTTTTAAGTCAAATTAGTCCAAAAATAAGATGTTTATTCCTTTTCAACCTAAATACAATCCTTGAAGCCAGATACAAGTCCACAAAAATTAATTACAACTAAGCAATTTAAAAAATAATAGTTGCAACTCTACATTTCAAAAAACTAAGTCTTCAACGACAATGACGTCCTAGCAGCAAGATTTCTGGCAACAACAAATCAATGTTCTGGGTCACTGTGGAAAACTAACAAAATAATAAGTGAAAAAATATATAAAGTGAAACACACATTTAAAAGGGCCGAACACCATCAATTTAACGACAAACCCTTAAATTGATATTCAAATAGAAATTAACAAATAACCCAAAAACAAATTTGAGCCCATAAGTGGTTATCTCTAAAAGCAAGAGATACAATTAAAACCCTTGAAGCGAGGTGAATCTATGAGTCCACTTAAGCCAAATCCCTTTGCAATTGAAAGGGAATTGACTTAAAAGATGCATGGCATAGATTTTTTAGGTTAGGGTAAGGTATTTGAGACTCTCATCATGTTGGGAAATGGATTGATAATTGTTATAGCATGATGGAGAGGCCGATACTTACATTGGTGAAATAGTCTAATGGATTCGGTTTACCATCCGAAGGTTCCAACTCGTAGGGGGTTTCTATATGTCTTTTAAGTGATTGAATGGAAATTAATCTAGTATATCTGTGATGGGTTAGGTGCGGTTAATAGGTTTGTGCCTCTCATGATCTCAAAAAACCTTTAGATGTTGAATGTTGGTTTGGGTTAGCTTGTTTGTGACGGACCGGGTGTGATTGAGTAATTCACCTTTATCGGCTTAGTAGTTGTCATGTTTAGAGAAGTTTGGAATCGCAACACTTTTCTTTCCTTATAATTCTCTAGACAAAGACCTTGGAAAATCCGAGAATTTGTAAGGTTTTGGCCTATGCTGGCATAAAGAATTTTATCTAGGGTTTCTAATCCTTGGCTTGGGTAGTTGGTTGGGTAAATAGAGAAGGAGGATATAACTTGACTTTTGGTTTTTTTATGTTATCAAAGAAACAATGAAAATAGATGGCGAGTGCCTGATCGAATTGATCGGGTCATCTAGGAACAAGGTTCAAGTCTACCGGCCTGTTAGGATGCCTCAGCTGCATACATCACTGCACTTACACTTGATTGACACCTATTGTAATGATAAACGGCTCGTCTCGCCCCTTAATTTCCATACTTCTGTCGCTCCACCCTCGAAGGGGTAAAGAACCCGTCGTTGTCTAGGCTGTGCTCCCGAATGGGAAGCTGGAATAGGGCTTTACGCTCTAGGGTTATTTATTACTCGACTAAAAGGAGAGGTCTTCAAACCTAGGGAAAATCTCTTTAACATGGAAGTGTTACCTAACAAAAAGTGGTTTCCTAACTGCACTTTATTAGCGGTTTTCTTTGCTTGAAAGAATAGAGGTTTTCCTTTCATGTCCTGTGCCTATGATATTTTGAAAGCAAGACTTACTAAAAGCGAGATCAGCCTATGTACTTTTCCTTTTCCTCTTGACCTCCGGCTTTCAACGTAGTAACATAGTGACCATTTGAGACTAGACATTACTCTCTGTGGGATTAATTTCAGGCCGTAAGAAAGCCCAATTATTACTTGAGGCCAGTGTACTTGCTGAGCAAAGTGTAGGAAAATTCATAGTCTTCTCTTGTGTTGAGGATGTAGGCCGAACCGAATTCCCGGCGCGTCAACCCTTAGTCTTAATAGTTATGTGACCTAGTAGAAAACTTAAAAATGGGATGCAAGACAAAAGCAGTGCACATAACCAAAACCACTAAATCGAAAAACAAAGATTGTACCTAATAATTAAGAAAAAAAACCTCTAGGTGTAAAAATTATTTAATGAATAATGAACTAGTTGTAAAGAGCGAATAACAGCAAGTTGTATGTAAGAAAAAACTTAACTTGTACCTGAAGGTGCGAAATATGTGGCGCTCCTCTCCTCTCATCTTAGGAGGACCTTCTAGGTTATACAAAAATATAAAAGAGAAAACTTCACATACCTCCCTTATACTTTGCACGGTATTCACTTAACTCCCCCAAAAAATTAAAGTGGTTTGTAAACCCCTTGAATTTGACTAATGTTTCACTTAGGCCAAACTTCGTTAGTTTGCTAGCAAAAAAGTCTAAAATGCCCTTAAATGCCCATTAAATTTTCAAATATTTGCCATTAATTTTCTCTCTTCATTTTTTATTTACTCTATCTCTTTCTAAACTCAAATTCTAGAATTTCACAGACCAAAACACAAACGAAATACAAAATTTATCCAATTTCGTGACAAACAGTAGGCTCACACTTAAATTTTAACCCGAAAATCAACAAATGAGCAATATATTCAACACCGAAACTTCAATTTAAGCGAAAAATCAACCACAAACAAAACGATGAGCCTTAAAAATCAAAAACAAATTGAGTTGCTATTTTCCATCAAACTGCGTATACCAACAGTGACTCCTGCAGATTCAAAATTTTCACCTTTGAGTCTAACAAAAAATTCAGACTCTTCTTCTTCTTCTTCTTCTTCCCCCTCCTCTTGTTCAGTTCCTTTTCCATTATATTTTCTTGCTCATAAACCATTTTTAGCTCATTTTGTTTCCATTTCTTGTTTGTTGTCTGTTCTATTGTGTTTTTGTTTCTGGGTCTTCTTTTTCTTTCCTTGAGAAGAAGCCCTCTTTGATTTTCAATCCATTTCTTGTCCTAATTTTTGTGGGTCTTGAGTTTTTGCTTCTAGGTTTTCCCCAAATTTCAAGGACTAAAAATGGTTTCTGTTTTTCTATCTGTCATTGTGAAATCTGGGAAAAGTTTTAATTTTTTTGTTTGTTTCTTGTGCTGGGTTTTGGTTGGAGCAGCCTATTCTGAATTTTCTTGAGCTTTCTCTGTTGGTGTAGGAAAATCTTTGAATACAAACAAGATGACCATCTTCATGGCTCTAGAGGTTCCTCTTGCTCTTGTCTTCATCTTCTTCACCTTCCAATGATAGCCCAAACCCACCACTATCATGTCAGTCACAATCACAAAGGTTCAACTCTTGCTGAAATTGAATTTCCATATCACATGAGTTTCAATGTCGTCACTTCTTCATCTACCAGTGGTTGTGACTTCAAATCCACAAACAAAGCTTCACAATTAGAAGAAAATGATCATGATGCTGATGGAGGTAAGCAAATCCTGAAGCTCCACCTGAAGTACCGGTCGAATAACAAAGAAATGGAGCCTAGAAAATCTATACTAAGTGAAATGTGTGTGCAGTGATAGTGGAGACTGGAGGATCAATACAAGGGTATTTATGCCATTTTTACAAAAAAGAGCACACATGTGATGGTCACGTGACCCAAAAGTAACGGAGTTGGGCCTAAATGAAACATTTGTCAAATTTAGGGGGTTCACAAACCATTTTAATCTTCCGGGGGAGTTAAGTGAAAATCGTGTAAATTACATGGGAGGTATGTGAAGTTTTCCCAATATAAAATGATAGGGTAATAGGAAATATGTACAATATAGAATGATGTTTACAAAGGATTATAAAGCTACAATGGTGCATTAAGTATATGGGAAAATTCCAGCTGGGTACATCCGTAGGTATCGGTTTCTCATATAGATCACCTAAACTTTTTTTTAGTTTCGGAGGTCACCTAATATCTATTTTTTTCTCACTATTAATAACATTGTTAGTTTTTTATTTTAAAAATTCCTGAAATGGCAAAAGTAACCTTTTTATTTATTATTTGAAATTGTTTCAAGTTTAAATTACCAAAAAGCCCTAGGTTGTACTCCAAATCCAAATATATGCCATTAAAGAACAAAATCATGAGTCGTCATTTCATAAATTTTAAAAATGAAAAACTAACAGTGTTATTAACAGTGAGAACAAATAGATTTTAGGTGACCTCCGAAATTAAAAATTTTATAGGTGACCTATATTAGAAATCGATACCTTCAAGTGTACCCAGCTGGAATTATGCTTAAGTATATCCTTACCTGAGTTGTTGCGGGAAGATTTTTGAGTAACCGACTTCATTTTTATGGTTCAATTCCACTGAAAACATGAAAACAAAAATAAAATAAAATTAGAAACAAGAATTGAAACTTGTGAACCCCTAATAAATGAAGCCCTAAATTTGAAACCCTAATCCCGAATAATTATTTGTCCTAAATGAAAAAGAATAAATGGACATACAATGCAAAACAGTGCATACAACATAAATCAAAGAACAGAGATAGATGAAGAGTTTCACACAAGAACCCATCAAAAGGAAAAAAATAAATAAAACAATTGACGAACAATTATCGGAAGGGGCAAGCTTGCTTCGACGACTTAGGTGATAGGTAATGATGGAGAGTTAGAGTAAAGTGTTGAAGATTGTAGAGAGTGATATTCAAAGTGAGATAAGAGTTCTCTGCCAGATGAGAAAAGGGCACTGAGAGTAGAGCGAAGAAAGGATATTAGAGTTTGAAGTGTAATTTTGTGCTTTTGTTCTGATATATATGGGTTGTGCTTGGCTGAGCCTTGATATTTAGAATAATTTAGCTAGGTTGTTGTATTGGGCTGAGCTTTTGCGGGTGGGTTAGTTACCACATGTTTTTTATCGACAATTTCTGTATCAAGGTTACCCGTATGTTTTTTTAGTATTAAAACCGCAACCCGTCCAATAATTTGCAAATCCTGAAAATATCACCCGTGACCCAACTCGCAACCTTCGAGTGAGCCCAAACAGGATGCAAGCCATGCGGGTGGGCGGACCGGCTGGGTCGAGGGTGTACTTTTCCCACCCCTAGATGGCACATGATGTATTCCTCTACAAATCATGATTCAAATACAAACTTACAAACCATCACCATCCATTCGATGGTGATGATCCACCGCTGATATCAAACTCTTATTTTAATATGTAAATAATTCAATTCAATTTACAAAAAGCAAATTGGTCAACATATTGGATGATTCTAACTGAAACAGTTGATTTCACAATGCTGATTTTAATTTATTTTTGAAACATGTTTCATTTTTTCATTATCATCATGATTTCACTATTTCCAGTGTTCTTAAACATGTTTTATTTTTTCTGCATTGTAACGAGATGTTTTTATTTTTTCTGCATTGTAACGAGATGTTAAACCGATTGTAACGAGTGTTACGCGTCCCCGACTGTGACGAGGGTACTAGGTTTCATACTATAACATATGGGGAACCCTGCTGGGGGGATAGGTGTAACAAGGGTCCTGGGGTTGTATACTATAGCCTAAGGGTGAATCCTGTTGGGGGGAGGTGTGACGAGGGATTACGGGGTTCATACTATATCTTATGGGTGAATTCTACAAAGGAGAGGTGTAACGAGACCCCCAAGTCAAAAGACAAATAAAATCTTTACTATAAATGCTCTATCGTGTGGTCTAAAAATAATATGTATGCTTGTATTTGAAGTATGAGTTCATAACTAATCAGAACCCAATGACACAACGTGGAGAAACATTTTTTCCTCAAAAACCAAGGCCCAAGTTCTATAATCCAAGAGAAAGAGATTCTACCTTTTTGTTTGAAAACCAAGCCCCAAATTCAAAGTGGGTGAGCCCCCCATTAGCCATCACCGCATCATATGAGACCGGACGGATCAAAAGCAACAACGTGTCACGTTCATCTACACGAGTAATAGTGTTATATACGCCCATAAATAACTGTTGGTTTCACGTAAATTATCATGAGGTTCAAAAATTATTGATATGCATTATTTTTATTATGATTTACAAGATTAATATTTCGGGTAACCGTGACATTCAATGTATATAATGAGTTCCATGCATATTTTTTATTGAAATAATTGTTTTCAGAGAAGGAACAGCCTGGACCAGTGCGCCAGGAGCAGTTCTCGTCAACCGGCTAATTAATTCATGTAATGTGATGAAAAGTTTAATTTGAAAAGAGTGGTAAATAATCTACAAATAATTCTTACTACTCTTTCTTGAAAGATTTTTCTCTTCAACAAAATGGATGGATTGTTTGGCCCACTAAACTCAGGTACAATAGTCACATAGATCACTCACTTGTAAGAGGTCCACGCCACAACCTTTTGTGATCGCCTTCATTTTAAAAGTAGATGGAGATTTTGGCATGAGAAGGACTACTCCTAGCTAGTCTCCTACTCAGTGTAGTTCATTAATATAAAATAAATACATTATTATAACTCATTACCAGTCCCTTTCGACAAGTAAAAAAGGGACGTACATAATAATATTTTATATTTAAATTTTGTATAAAAAGCCATAATTAATGTATATACGTGTTGCAGTTCCATAATGTAAAGTAATTGGAATTAGACCAGTAGGAAATTAGAAAGTAGAACAGTTAGGGAAGGTACTATAGGGCAGTTGGGGGTGACATGTCTAGTCCTCACAGTGTGTGTCCTTAGGAGGGGTCGTTTGGAGCAAAGTAACATGGCCTTTGCTGTCATTTTTGTACCACCCACACATGCATGTGTGTGTGTACGACGAGAGCTACTTTAATTTGTCTCAACTCCTTATACTTATTTAGCTATAATATTTGTCACTCCCATCTGGTTCGTGGGTCCTTCGTTTCTGTTTTTATCTTCCCCTTCACCACATCAATCTCATTCGCAGAACATGAACATGGGGTTGCTTCTTTTGACAACACCTTTGATAAACGATAAAAACAGAGGAAAAGGCAACAACAGTACAAGTCTTTAATTTGATTCACTCCTAATTCGCAATTCCAATATAATACACCCTCCCACAATTCCGAGTGTCAACTAAAAATGAGATTATTAGTCTGCAAGATTTTATATGTTATGATGGAAATAATTATACGTATGTCAACACTAAAGTTTTTGCCAAATGGGTTGCGTACAAGTCAAAATGCCAAAGGAAGAATGCGCTCATCCATTAAACAGTGGTTGCGCACAAACACACCCTTGTGGCTTGTGGCGAGGTCAGGAAGTCACAACCCTTAAAATAAGACCATTGTACGTAGCACCTATTTTATTTTGAGGGTGCGTACGCCCCAATGTACACAACCTTTATGTTCAAATAGTGTAGTGCAAGTCATAATAGTCAACTCACACAGAACTACAAATCATATATACGAGAGACCATAAATATATATGTTAAATGTGTAATACTGAACTTTTATCTATCCTATTATTCGTTACGGATTCAAACATACACATTGCTTGCGGATACGATCATCAATGCGCATGTGCGGATGGAAGGTGATTAAATGGGATAGGACTATAGGAATAGGAGGGTGTATTTAAGAATGGGTACGGGGCCGGACGGAGCCGTGGTAAGGGCAATAATAAGTAGGGGAAATAAGAGCCTCAGAACATGGAAGCTGCATCACCATGACTCACAGGGCAGTGACTCTCATTTAATCTCGAATTCATGTTGGATGATGACTCTACTCCGTTTTCGTGAAAACTATAGGACCACTTGTCTATGCACACTTAATGCCCTTGCTCTTTTCAATATATCAATTAACAACAACGACAAAAAATAAATATTTCAAGAAAGTTCTATTATTATATCATGAAAATCAATCTTTCTAATCGAGTAAGACTCTAGACCTTTTTATACATTTTTTATACACATATCTTATTTCTTTTTATATTTTCAGTTCAGTATCTCATCAATCACTATCATTAGGGCAGAGGCACGAACAATATAGATTTTACATAAACATATTAAATATATTGACCCTATTATTCAAATGTAACTCTTTTATATAGATATAAATATATTTCTTCTCACATCATATTGATTCAAGTATAATATTTAAACATTTTTCGTTTATACGGGCTTTCTTCAACGACAACGTTACAGTTATCTTGTAGTTCAAAACTCCGAATTAAAGAATCTCACTGCTACTATATAACACCTAGGGTTTCGCATTTTCGGAAAGAGAAAATATCGATTTTTCAAAGTAAATATATGACACCCTTATTAATTTGCCCTAAAAAGAAAGACAAATAATTACTAAAATAAGAACTTTTGCGTTCATATTTTGTAGGATGATGACACTTTGTTATACCTAATCATAGCGAAATGACACTTTCAAACCCTAACTACAATTCTCTCTCTTTATAGTACTCTGACAATTTTTTTGTGACAACCTACGGTTAAATGACTAAAATGTCCTTCAATGACATTTAGATTTTCAAAAAGTGTCATGAACAATGAATCGTTTCAAATTAAAACCCAAAATTGAACCGATTCAAATTAAACCCATAATTGAATCGGTTTAAATTAAAAATTGTCTAAAATTCTCTCCAATGGCCTTTAAATTTTCAAAGTGTCAATGAACAGTGCATTTGAGTTTTCATTTTTTCCAACCATCAGTTCATATTAGGAGTGTTCATCGGGACGGGTCTGACTCGGCCTCTGTCGGGTCTAGTAAACCAGACCCAATACTCGACTCAACTTAGAGGTCGGGTAGTCGGTGTCGGGTGAGTCGGGTACTACCCAACACACCCGAGATTTGTCCAATTCCAAATTTGAAGCCCAATTGACCCTAAAATTAATCCCAATTCGAACCCTAACCCCTAATATTAAAAGTCAATTTGAAACCCTAATTAGTAATCCTGAATTCAAAATTTAAAATAACCCTTAATCCCAAATTAAAATTGAAAACATAACCCTAAATCTCAATTAGGAACCCTAATACACAAATTAAAAACTTAAATTCAAACCCTAAAACACCAACTTAAATCATAACCATAATCCCCAAACTAAAATCTTAATCTGAACCCACGACCCTAAATTGAAAACTAAATTATGAACCATAAACGACTAAATTAAAAGTAAAATTTAAACCCCCAAATTCAAAATCCCAAAAGTCAGAACCCCCAAATTTAAAACTCAAATCAAATTAAAACCCTAAACCCAAATTGAACCACGGACCCTAACCCCCAAATTATTGAAACCCCCAATTTGCACACTGTAAATATCGAATACCCATATCCAAATCAAAACAGAAATTGAAATTGAAATTTGAATTCCCAAACTGAAACCTAACTCAAAACTGAAATATCAACCCAAATCAAAAGAAAGAGGGAGAAGGAAAACCCTAAAATTAGAAAATCACACTTACCAAAGTTGAAGACATGTCGTCGGTGTCCACCTCTTCCGACCACTATTGTGTATGAAGCTTGCTTGAATCTCCACTGGAGAATCGAACCGTTGGAGAGTCTTCTCTCCACCATCGCTTGCTTTATAGTGGTGGTGGAGATGAAGGCTCCTCCAACGAGTTGATCTGGAATGGTTACCCAACCTAATCGAGTCGTTGTGATTGTGAGTGAGGCTTGAGATGAGACGACATGGAAGAGAGGATAGCTGCTCTACTAGGGTTTTCAGACGTTGAAAGAGGAGAAAGTGAATGAGAGATAAGCCTGTGAGTCTCGTCGATTTGGTGAGGTCGTGGGTGGAGGAGAAGTGACCACGTCAACTTCAAAAGGAGGGATGAGATTATTTTGGATTTTGCGATGTGGAGGAGGCGCCACGTACGTCTACACTTATGAGCAATCTCTTTCTCTCTATAAGAGTCCTACATCAGAAACTTTTAAGAAACGTTTCTAAGCTTCCGTACGAGACTAATTTGCAAAACCCACGAGCTGGGCTGGGCTTGTCATTTGTTGTAGGCTAGGCTGGGCAATTATTGTGGGCTGGTCTGGGCAAGAGGTGTTGGGTGTGTCGGGTGATTCGGTGGTTTTGTAAATGTCACCAGAGACTCGACTCGACCTTTGTCGGGTTGGGTTGATCCAATCCATTCCCTCACATGATTTTGTCGGGTCTTGGGTCAATGCGGTTTAGGTCGGGTTGGATCGTCGGGTGAGTCGCATACCGGGTAGAAATGGACAACCCTAATTCATATTCAACTCATAGAACCTCTTCGTCGTCAACCCTTCAACTCGACAACCTCCTGTCCATTTCTTTCCTAGCATGCCGCTCTTCATCAAGTCGTCTCTCTAGGTCAACAGTTCTTGCAACGAAGTCCTCATTCAACTTTCTCACCTTCTCCAAGGAAAATATGTAGGAAAAAAAAGCTTATTTCAATAATAGAGTTGAGTCAGCAAGTCTGAAAAGATGGCTTGTTTGGGTGTTGAGTTGGGTTTAGCCATCCATTTGAGTTCAAGATCCGCCTGAAAAAGAGGATATGTGAGGGCTCAAATATCCTTCCAAAGCGATGACACCAACTACTTGTTGTTGCTGGGCTGTGGTGGACTTCTTTTTCTTTTGCTTGGCTGGGACAGGTGCGGTGGCAGTTTTCTTTGA